>JABSTQ010009915.1:0-246615 GCA_013358835.2 Ixodes persulcatus
TCTTCACGCAACCGATCCGGGAATTCACACGGCACTTGGGCACTCACTACTAATTGCCCACACTTAAATGTACAAAACATTTCATCTTGAAGTACAGAACAGCGAGCGGAACAAACATAACTGCAAAGGAATCCCACGGCGGACGAACGCATTTCGTCTGCTACGTGCGGAGGAAAGAAAAAAAAAAAAAAAAAACCCCGCTCGGTCGGGTGTAGTCACGTGACTTCCGCCACTCACGCTATCCTCTCCACTTCTCCGTTTCGGTTTCGGTTTCGCGCAGTTGCGTTTTTTGGCCTAATTAAAAAAATACGTGACTCTGTAGCAAAGTATTAATTGGGTAGTATTCCGACACCATAATGAATCTCCTGACAAAAAAGGAAAAAAAAAATTTTGGGGGGGTGTCAGTGTCCCTTTAAGTTTATGCCGTACAAGACCAATGCTTGCAGAAGGCTCCCGAGGAAACATTGTTCACGTGATCGGACCAACTCAGGGTTTTATTGATGGTAATACCAAGGTATTTAAATTGATCAACTTCAGAAATGGGGATGTTCCTAATTGAATAGGAAAACAAAAGAGGATTTCTTTTATTTGTAATACGTAAAAAAAAACGGTTTTGTCCATATTTAACCTCATATCCCACAGGTCACACCAATCTTGTATCGCACCAAGACCCGAGTTAAGCAAGTATTGATCAGATGATGAAACTGTACTTTTAAATAACACACAGTCATCCGCGAATAACCTTATGCTTAACGAAGGATCAACTGCGTCAAGAATATCATTTACATAGATTAAAAACAGTAATGTCCCTTATACGCTGTCCTGTGGTACCCCTGACGTTACATCCAGCGTTTTTGAACAACAACCCTCTACGTCGACGAATTGTTTGCGATGTAATGAATATGAGCAAACCCAGTTGACGATTGGCAAAGGAAGACCTATACTATAGAGTTTTGATATTAGTTTGCCACGGGAACCCTGTCAAAAGCTGTACTGAAGTCTAAAAAGATAACATCTACCTGGCCAGCCTTATCCAGTATTTGTGCAAACTAATGAATGGTAGTTAGTAATTGTGTAGTGGTTGAAAGGCCTTTTCTAAATCCGTGTTGAAACTGGGTCACTAAATTATTTTCACATAAATGTTCTCTAATAACATTACTAATGATGTGCTCTAAGAATTTACTACTTGTGCACGTTAAAGAGATAGGTCGGTAATTACCTGGTGATAACGGGTCCCCTTGAAAACTGGTATTACACGTGCTGTAAGCCAGTCATTTGGCAACACACCCGAGGAAAAAGAAGCACGAAAGATTATAGTCAAAAACTTTGCCATTATTTCTGCGTACCGGCGCAAAAATGAATTCGGTATGCCATCTGGGCCGCACGACGTTTTTACTTTTAGGTTTAACAACATTGAAAGTACGCTTTGATAAGATATAAAGTCAGCAGTAAAAAAGAAGAGGCGTCGTCATATTCAAGCACGTCAGGGGCAGAAAAGACCGACTGAAAGTACTTATTAAACTGCTCAGCAATTTCACCAGGATCGGAAATCAAAACGTCATTTACTTTAATCTTATCAATTGGCTTTTGTTTGTTGCCAAGGTACCTCCAAAATTTATCTGGATCGTTTTTAATGAAGTCAGGGAGCGTGAATGAAAAGTAACGTTGTCTCGACTGTTGTACGTTCGTCCGTAATTCATTTTGAAGTTTAGGAATTTGAGCTTTGTTGCGGTTCCCCTTTTTTTCTGAGCCGCTTGATTCTACGTTTTAAATGAATTATAGTTCGATTAATCCATGGGTTGCAACGCTTAACACGTTTACGTACATTGGGAAAAAAGGTATCAACGCAGTAATTACAAGCTCGTTTAAACTTATCTATGAATATTACATCAGAGTCATTAAAGTTGTCTAATGTGTCCTCTAAGTGAGTGATAATAGAATTATCATCAGAACGAGAAAAATATTTGACAATCTTAACTTCAGCTTTTTTGTTGGTTGACTGGATGGGTAACGAGCAACGAAAGTGAACAAGCCAGGTGGAAACAAATTGGCTTCCACGCGTAAGAATGCATACGGTATACTGGTAGAAACAAATCATTGTATAATGTGTCTCTTTAGACAGAGCTAAGCTTGTCATCCCCAGTGGTCACCTGGTGTATCCCCTGTAGATGAGAAATTTAGCCGGCACATTATCACTGATGTTTTGGAGTTTTTAATATGCGTCATCTTATACCGCGTGCCGGTATACGATGAACGACACATGGTTAGGGGTGGGGATTGGAGCCAGGATTCGTGGGTTGTGGTAATGGTTCAAGCATAATTATGAGGCAGTTTTAGTATACCGTTACCGTAAATGCCGCCTAGAACGGCGCTAGGGTGCTTTACCAGAGCTACCGGTAAAAATACAACTAACGGTAATGCTGCGATAAAACTCTCTATTCCCGTAATGTTTGCAGTCGGAGGTTCTACACGTGAAACCGATCTGCAGGGCAAACCCTAAACCTATGACGAATACACATTAAGCTTAGAAATTACTCATAATATTTTCCTTTCGCATTCCTAATTTTGTTGGTCCTATAGCACATAGGGGTGTATTGCTTCGCTTATCCCCCTTTATTTTAAAAGCACGGTATTCAGTCTGTCATCTTATCGGTCAAGGGGGCATAAGGAAAATCACTGTTACTTTGCTCCACGGGATGCTTCGTAAAGTTTGAAAAAAGGCGCCTTCTTTTGAGACACCAACTCAACGACTTTGCAACATTGCATGTAGGGTCCCTGTGGTTTGCAGTCGTACTCAGGCTGGAGGTTCTCTTCTGGACAGGTATCCCTAGGAAGGCAGCTGTATCCTTTATCTTCTCAGAATACGGGCCACTCAAACGGCTCTGAAATTGTATAAGCCATATTATTTTTGCCAGAGGATGCAGCGCTCATGAAGGCCGCTTTGTGCTGGCGTACATCCTTTTTTGTGTTCCGCATGTTGATACGCTCTTAATATACGTACCCATGTCTTTGTGTGTGCCTGTAGTGTGCGTATGCCGAAAGACAAGCCCGCAGAGAAGATTCGGTCGATTAGACAAGTGCAAGAGAGATCACCGTAAAAGCTGAATGCGGAGTCGATTCCAGGTCAAGTTCTTGCATTTTGCGGAATCAGTAAACATTTTCATCATGTCAAATAGACATTGAAACACAACAATCAAGTATTAGTAACTGCTATTGGGGTATAAGAAAGCTCACAAAAAAAAAATGACGGAGGTAAAAACGTTAGTTATGTTGTGAAACATTAGGAATCAGAGCGGACACTTTTAGTGGATATTACGGTGCAATCCTCGAAGGTCTAACGACGAAACCGTTCGTTCACTGCAGTAGGTTGCCCATAACCTGAAGGCGATAGCGGGTGTATTTTATTTAGTAGCTCTACTCGAGTAGTCGGGACACCCATGAGTAACAGTGGCTTCCACTGACGTCATACAGCGGGCATCGTGAAGGACCTTGCTGCTGCACGTGCACCTTGAGCAGCATATATATTATGCATATTTTAGGCTTTACAGATTTGTTTTTATAAAAAGTTGTGAAAGCTAGGCTAATGCTGTTTGAGCAGGTAATTTGTACATAATTAACCTAATTGTGTTCAATATATTTTTAATTAGAAAATAAACATATGCAAGGTTTCAATTAGAAACTTGGGCGTCATCGAAAACCACTAAATAAGTAAATTTGAGAAATATTTGAGGCGTGTGCGTTAATGTTGCTACTCGTGCAACGGGCGCAAAGCTGGCGGTGCGAAAACACTGATAAGAGACAAAAAAAGCGCGGACGCATTTCCGCATTACTAGGTTTGCGCCTGTTGCACAGGTAGTGACTTTGGCTCATCACCACGTTTTCCACGCGCCCAAAACATTTCTAGAATTTATCTGGTGGTTTTCGATGACATTCAGAGGGTTTTTGATTGGAACCATATCTTCGTCTCCACTCATTAAATATTTATTTAAAAGAAAGTAGTTATTCACTTGAACTTATGGTGACAATTACCCCCTAAATTAGTCCCCCTAGTCATATATGGATGTCACCCGCGAAGGCGGCATTACTGAAGCTTTCACGTTTCTTTTTTTTTTTTTTTTAAACATGTAGTGGCAAGAACAAGTAGGAATAATCATTGGTACGGTGCGATGACGTCACATGCAAGCCTTATGTATAATCTTTAATAACAGGGTCCGTATGACTGCCAACTCACCGACAAACACTGAGCAGCAGTACATGGAGGCAACCAGCAGCAAGACGGTCAAATGGGCCATGTCTTCAAACGTACGCCGATTCCGTTCGATACAAAGGTGGCTGGAATAAATGCTAGAAGCAAGCGGGAGAGCCTGTTGCTGAAAATTCGGATAAAGCAAATTTCTCTCTGAATTATATATCGTGCTCTGTCGCATCGTATCGTGCTGATACGCCCTATGGACTAGGCCTAACCTCATTGCCTGGGGCAGGTCGGCACAACGTTCCCTTCAGGGCCCGTCAAGGCAGACAAATTTTAACGTGAAACTTCCTTTGTCTCGTTACGAGGGGGCGGGGGGGAGCAGATTTAGTGAAGCCCAAAAGAGGAGGGGAAGGGGGGGGGGGGGGGGAGTCTATGTGAAAAGCAGAGTCCAAATATGAGGGAAGTTAGGCAAGCTACCAAAGCTTGCTAAATTTGCAACCAGTTGTGTTTAAGACATCTAATGAAGTCTCAGCCATCTTGATCATCAAAACTCTATACAAAGAGTACCGAGCGCAATCAATCGATGATGCCAAAGAAACTGGTAAAGGTGCTGGTCCGTCTGCTTTGCCCTTCCTGCTTACTACAACATGTAAACGCCTGCCACGGGCCACATAGTAATCCGCCATCATAGAAACAGAGAATTGAACATTGTTGAGCACGGTATTCGTAAAGAGATAGTTCGGCACATCTAACCCAGAGTGCTTACTGGAAAGCGAGTCGTGGCAGTCATTAGATTGCCGCGTTCCATTCGCCTCTAAGTTGTAATTTACTTGAAGTGATCGCACAATTTGACTTCCTTTTTATTGATAAAGTTTCTTAAGAATGTACAAATGTATAAATTACATAGGCTTTCCATAATGTACTGTGTTAACCAGTCATATAATCCCCATCGTTGTTGTCGTCATCATCGTCATCATCATCATGACGGCCTCAGAAGCCAGATCTGGACCCACGTGATAGGCATGCTTTAGGCCTCCGTGAAAACACAAACGGATGCTTGCAAAAAAAATATATATATTTTCCCCAGACCAAAGAAAAAAAAACGGACGGAGACGAATTGTCGAACGGATATATATGACGCAGCTGTGTGGCCCCACGCGCTTTGAAGTCTCCTTGCAAAAGGAGGAGGACGAAGAAGTCCTATACATGCTACGCATGCGGAACGCCTCTCGGAAGTGCGAATGAGGCGACCAATTTTTTAGCTGGTTTTACTTCTAATTTTTTAATGTCACAGTTCTTTTTTACCTCTAAAAGAATGCTAAAAACGTTTTCTTATGGGTTGTTTCTCGAAAACAGAAATCATCAGCGAATTTGACATAGGAGAGAGAATTTTCATTGTAGGTGGTGCGACGTATCCTGGAAGAAGTAGAGTTAAAGGCAGTTCGTTAGAGGCGTACCAGGTATATTTAACCATCAATATCTAATTCCCATACTCAGGAAGAACCCTTAGTAGGAAAAAGAACTTCATTTATAATTTCACAAACTATGTCAGGGCGATTCCTAGTTGCATAGTTAGATGTCCACCACAAATTTGAGATGCTAAATAAAGATTGAAATTAGTTCGTAATACATTGTTGAAGGAATGAATTGCTATATCGTGTGCCATTTTTGATAGGGCTCGTGTTAAAGTTCCCCGAAATCAGAAATGCCACCGTAGTTAGCCTTACCGCGAGCTTTGCATTAAACGTTTTCAGTGCATCTTAAATAGTACGGCTTGAAGTGGCTTCCATCTATTCTAAAAACAAAAAGGTACATACTATCCGCGTGCTCGTGACATATTAAGCAATGAAGTATTTTGTTCGTAATAACTAAGATTTGTTTTAGAAAAGCTTATCTTTCTATAGTTGCGTCGGCATTGTTTTTTTTTTTCGTGTTTTTTTTTGTCTGCTTATGTTTGTGTCGGCATTTTTGGACGTTTGCTCGCAGACCCGCGGAAGGGGGGATACGCTCGCGGGAGAGCATGAAGGGGAAGTCGTCTTCCGCCCCAACGCGCGGGGGGCTTCGAGCAGCCGAGGGGCTCGGTGAGGGTGAGTCGGACCCCGGTCGTTAACAAACGGATTGGGTTTCAGTTTGGGGCGCCGGAACACCCGTGTCTTGAGCAGCGGTACTTCTGTCCGCACTTGTGGATTTTAAGCGGGTGTGCTCGTGTACGGTGTATTTCGCCGTTTGGTGTAGAAACTTCGCTTTTAATCGACGCAATAACTTAACTGGGTGGCGCCAGCCAGGCGGCGAGGAAAGCATGTAGTGACTCTATAAGGAATTTGGTTTTGACCGTTGAGGTGTCGGAGGGGGATCACGTTGACAGCTCGCTGATCATTGGGTAAGAGTGTACCACGTGACAATTGGCAAATTTGAAGTGATTCGTCCGTCTCTGAAAGAAAAAGAGGCTCCTATTAGTATAGAAAAGGGACGCCAAGAGGATTCTGGGGGATTCGGCTTTTGAGATCGTTGAGATTCGGCTCTTGAGACTGGGGACTAAGGTATGGGTTTTAATTTGGGGAGTGTTAAATTGTAAATTACCGTTGACTTGTTGTCGTTTAGTCTTCAAATAAACGTGGCCGCACTGGCCATCGTAAACCAACCAACGTCGTAATGTGTCCAGCGGTATCGAACAACTTTTAGTTTTTTTTTCTTATTCGACTTCCCGGGAAACTTTCATTGGGCGAACACCATCATCGGGCGTCGCCATCCTGACTGGACTCCTCCCTCGGAAAATTGACTGGCGCAGTCGACAGGATCCTGCTGGCTTTCTTCGACGGGTGGTGGGCAAAGACGACGACATCAACGGAGGCAGGCGGAGCGCACCTGGGCTCTACGCGACAAGTGTTTCGTCTGCTGGATTGCGGACAAGGGTCGCGTCTGCTGGACTGCGGACAACGGTCGCTCCTGCCGGAATGAGGACCGTGGCAATATCTACGTGAGAAGCCCGGGGGGTACAGTTACCCAAAAGAGTGGTGGCAGCTGGGAGGTGGTCCTGGGAGTCATCGACGTCGGAGAACAAGACAGCCTGTGGCTTCACCTGCGGACCGGCAGGGTCCCGTCTGCTGGACTGCGGACAACGGTCGCTCCTGCCGGAGTGAGCGCCGTGGCAATATCTACGTGAGAAGCCCGGGGGGTACAGTTACCCAAAAGAGTGGTGGCAGCTGGGAGGTGGTCCCGGGAGTCATCGACGTCCGAGAACAGGACAGCCTGTGGCTTCACCTGCGGACCGGCAGGGTCCCGTCTGCTGGACTGAGGACAACGGTCGCTCCTGCCGGAGTGAGCACCGTGCCAATATCTACGTGAGAAGCCCGGGGGGTACAGTTACCCAAAAGAGTGGTGGCAGCTGGGAGGTGGTCCCGGGAGTCATCGACGTCCGAGAACAGGACAGCCTGTGGCTTCACCTGCGGACGGGCAGGGTCCCGTCTGCTGGACTGAGGACAACGGTCGCTCCTGCCGGAGTGAGCACCGTGGTAATATCTACGTGAGAAGCCCGGGGGTACAGTTACCCAAAAGAGTGGTGGCGGCTGGGAGGTGGTCCTGGGAGTCATCGACGTCGGAGAAAAGGAGAGCCTGTGGCTTCACCTGCGGACCGGCAGGGTCCCGTCTGCTGGGCTGCGGACAACGGTCGCTCCTGCCGGTGTAAGCACCGTGGCAATATCTACGTGAGAAGCCCGGGGGGTTCAGTTACCCAAAAGTGTGGTGGCAGCTGGGAGGTGGTCCTGGGAGTCATCGACGTCCGAGAACAGAACAGCCTGTGGCTTCACCTGCGGACCCGCAGGGTCCTGTCTGCTGGACTGCGGACAACGGTCGATCCTGCCGGAGTGAGCACCGTGGCAATATCTACGTGAGAAGCCCGGGGGGGGGGGGGGGGGGGGTACAGTTACACAAAAGGAGTGGTGGCAGCTGGGAGGTGGTCCTGGGAGTCATCGACGTCGAAGAAAAGGAGAGCCTTTTTCTTCACCTGCGGACTGGCAGGGTCCTGTCTGCTGGACTGCGGACAACGGTCGCTCCTGCCGGAGTGAGCACCGTGGCAATATCTACGTGAATAGCCCGGGGGGTACAGTTACCCAAAAGGAGTGGTAGCGGCTGAGAGGTGGTCCTGGTAGTCATCGACGTCGGAGAATAGGAGAGCCTGTGGCTTCACCTGCGGACCGGCAGGGTCCCGTCTGCTGGACTGCGGACAACGGTCGCTCCTGCCGGAGTGAGCACCGTGGCAATATCTACGTGAGATGCCCGGGGGCGGGGGGGGGGGGGGGGGGGGGTGAGGGTACAGTTACCCAAAAGCAGTGGTAGCAGCTGAGAGGTGGTCCTGGGAGTCATCGACGTCGGAGAAAAGGTGAGCCTGTGGCTTCACCTGCGGACCCGCAGGGTCCCGTCTGCTGGACTGCGGACAACGGTCGCTCCTGCCGAAGTGAGCACCGTGGCAATATCTACGTGAGAAGCCCGGGGGGGTACAGTTACCCAAAAAGAGTGGTGGCAGCTGGGAGGTGGTCCTGGGAGTCATCTACGTTGGAGAACAGGACAGCCTGCGGCTTCACCTGAGAACCGGCGAAATATCCCCAGCGAGCGGCGACAGAATATCTTGGGCAGGCCTCAAGAGGAGAGACGAGATCGTCGCAGCAGTGCTGACCTTCGTTTTTGACTTGTGGTGCGGGATATTTGTACGTTTTTTTTTTCTTCTTCTCGGCCAATGAAGAAGGCACCGAGACTTCCAGACGATGGCACAATCGCCAGGCCAAGTGTGGACACTGCGGCAAGCGGGTGGCGCCGGCTGGAGGAGAAGCTAATAGAATTTCGCCGGACAACAGTGGGTGAGTCAGTTTACCGTTTTCTCCGATGTTCACCATGACCAGAGAGAGCGTTGGTTCGCGGACCTGCGGCTGGGTTTGCGAGCTCTTTGGAACGTGCAGATCTGGAGAAACAGATTCAAGTATAGGTTAGGTAGTGCAAAATGTTTTTCTTTCTTTCTGCTTTATATAAATGCTGGTCTTGGTGGAATCTGGAGCGTGCGGGTTTGGGTCTCACCGAGCTGTGTTTGTTTGTTTGTTTGTTTTTCTCTGTTGCCGTCTTTTTGCGGGGGGTATAGCTCCTTCGTTGTTGTGCCTGTGTGTGTACACTACGCGTCTGTCTCGGACAGGGGACAAATGTTGAGCGAACAGCAAGTATACTTGCGACATTCTTGGCGGGGAGGTGTTAAGTAACGAAGTATTTTGTTTGCAATAACTAAGATTTGTTTTAGAAAAGCTTATCTTGCCATAGTTGCGACGGCATTTTTTTTTTGGTCTGCTTATGTTTGTGTCGGCATTTTTGAACGTTTGCTCGCAGACCCGCGGCAGGGGGTACGCTCGCGGGAGAGCATGAACGGGGAGTCGTCTTCCGCACCCCCCCCCCCCCCCCCTTCGAGCGGGGGGCTTCGAGCACCCGAGGGGCTCGGTGAGGATGAGTCGGACCCTGGTCGTTACCAAACGGATTGGGTTTCAGTTTGGGGCACCGGAAAACCCGTGTCTTGAGCAGCGGTACTTCTGTCCGCACTTGTGGATTAAGCGGATGTGCTTGTGCCCGGTGTATTTCGCCGTTTGGTGTAGAAACTTCGCTTTTAATCGACGCAACAACTTAACTGGGTGGCGCCACCAGGCGGCGAGGAAAGCATGTAGTGACTCTACAAGGAATTCGGTTTTGACCGTTGAGGTGTCGGAGGGAGATCACGTTGACAGCTCGCTGATCAACGTAAGAGTGCACCACGTGACAATTGGCAAATTTGAAATGAATCGTCCGTCTCTGAAGGAGAAAGAGGCTCCTATGAGTCTAGAAAAGGGATGCCGAGAGGATTCTGAGAGATTCGGCTTTTGAGATCGGGGAGATTCGGCTCTTGAGACTGGGGACTAAAGTATGGGTTTCAATTTTGGGAGTGTTGAATTGTAAATTACCGTTGACTGGTTGTCGTTTTGTCTTGAAATAAACTTGGCCACACTGGCCATCGTAAACCAACCAACGTCGTAATGTGTCCAGCGGGATCGAACAACTTTTAGTTGTTTTTGTTTCTTTCTCGGCTTCCCGGGGGGACTTCCATCGGACGAACACCATCATCGGTCGTCACCATCCTGACCGGACCCCTCCCTCGAAAAATTGACTACCTCTTTGTAAACATTGCAGTGGACGATATATTACGACTTAAATAAGTAAAAGTCGCTGAGAAGGGAAGTATTAGTGTGTTTTAGTCTGGACACTGATTATTTCCAAGAGGTACCATTCTTACTTTGTCTAAGAAAAAGATGATAGTTCACTTCTTCGACTGCATGCACCAAAAGAAAGGAAAAGAAACGCAACAGGTCAAGAAGGCGTGAATAGTCGGCGTAAGCCAGTTTGGAGCTATTTATTGCTGTTCTACCTCTTTTCATTCTTCCGTCTTCAAGATGCTTTTGGGGAAGATGAAAGAAATTATATTGAGTTTTTTTTTTTTTTTTGTTCAACTTTTATATAAGCCAGAATGCGCGTTCGCATACATTTTAAGGATTGTGGCAGCCCATAAACACCATAAAGAATTAAAAAGAATATCACAAGCCTCTCCAGCGTTTTAAAACTATTCAAGGGTTCAACAAGAAGACTAGAATGTCTCAGGATGGTTTTATATGATTCTTTTCATGTTGGTGACGGAGAGATTCTTTTCATGTTGGTGACGACCCTCACTGAGACACTTTGGATGTCTCAGTGAGCGGTCGTGGTGAGTGATATCTCTGCTGCGCACGCACTCGAGATTTTTAATACTTTTATAAAGCTAGTTGTTAACAAAGGTTCTAAAAATAAGACTGAGATTGACGTGTTTAGAGTGTCCGGGTATTCTCTCAAAAGATCTTTGAAGCTACTGCGACTCGCACTCGGTGCTTACGACAGGAAAACAATGCAAACAAAAGCAGCATATCACTGTCAGTTCGGACAGGAGTGAACTTAAACAAGCGCGCTGTGAAGAAATACGCACAAAGTCAGTTCTTCGTAGTTCATTTGCTTACGAATAAAATGCAGCGGCGAAAAACCTTAGTGTGGTGCACCTACTTGGTGCACATACTTGGACGATGAACATTGGAGTTAAATCAACGTCTTAGAGAAAAATGCGAGAAAGGTCATGTTTATTACTTTTTTTTCTTCATTTTTAGCGTTTCTTTGTGTCATACAATTTGTTGCCGTAATTGTTTACTACTCAGCATACTAATCTCTCGTCGATTTTATGTCTCGTCTTGTCTTGACCATCAGCATAAAGTGGGCATCCAAAGTTCTATCACGACAATGTATAATTCGTCTTTCGTTCCTCGTACATCCCAAGAGTGAAATCGCCTTCCTGGGTCGGTAGCGGCCATTACGGACACTGAGCTTTTTAAATGTACCATCACCAATCTTTTTGTTGACAAGAGTGCCTAAAATGT
The DNA here is from genome assembly GCA_013358835.2 of Ixodes persulcatus. Lineage (NCBI taxonomy): Eukaryota > Metazoa > Arthropoda > Arachnida > Ixodida > Ixodidae > Ixodes > Ixodes persulcatus. The sequence goes on from JABSTQ010009915.1 coordinate 11,653, forward strand.
TTTATTGTTGTAACCTTCTTGTTGTTCAGCGTGCCAAAGTTATATGTTTTGTTGGTTTAACCCTTTCTTATTGCTCTCCCCCTTTGTAATGCCTTCGGGCCTTGAGGGCACAATAATGAAATGAAATAAAATGAAACAGTGTCACGTAATGTACAGCCCTTTAAAGAGTTAATAATTCCACATCGAATGTGAGCGCTTCTCTCTTCAGGGGCGCTACCTTAATGCCCGAAAGTTGCAGAACCCGAACCACTGCTTTATGCGGAAGGCATACGAATGAGTCGTTCAAGAGAACTAGCGCTTAACAACCTGATGACACCGTAGCTAAGAGGAGCCGAGAAATTGGATGACACGCTTTAAAGGTGGAGTAGTTGAAACCTTGGCTGTGTTTACATCCGAAAGCGCATTAGAGAGTCATCTTGACAAGCGGATATCTTAGTGAAATTCGGCCAAGCCAAAATAAGTATAAAAAAGACAGCACACTCTAAGAAATGCCTGCGCTTCTATTTACCCACAAAACACTCCAAGAGCCAATCTCTGGGATCTAAGAAATCAACTCGGCGAATGACGAGGCGGAAAACACGTTTAGACTTAAAAATGAAGTCAGCGCTGTGGCATAACGCAATGCAAAACGTCATGCTTGTATTGCGTAATGCCACAGCGCAGTTTTAATTTTGAGGTCTAAACAGATGTTCAGGCTTATCATTCGCTGAGGTGATTTCGTTGATCGTAGAGATTGGCTCTTCGAGTGTGTTGTAAATAAGTAGAAGAGCAGGCATTTCTTGGAGTGCAACCAACGCAAGATGTAAGTAATCTGAACTCCTGTAAAAAGGTAAAACGGCGCTTAAATGAATAATCGGTGCTTTCAGGTGAATATATCGCAGGTAATAAATTCCACGTTCAAGCGGAAACCAAGAAAAAAGTGATTTTTTATGGAACAGTAACGTTTCGTACCGTGCGCTTTTTTTTTACAGAATGAAAACTAAAAACCAGCATGATTAAAATTAGTCTTCAAATCGCATCGATTTTACAATGATGATTTTTATCCAACCTTCCCATCAAACATAATCTCGTAAATATGTTATTTACCGTTTATTTCTCACTTGGTGCCTATATCTTCATTATTTTTTTTTAATTTAGATAAAATATGATATCACAAGAAATATGTACATCAAGCTCAAGACGAGCAAAAAAAGAAACCGCACTTTTTTTTTCTTAGTCGGAGCGTAAAGCTTCTCTTTGTTGTACGTTTTAATTCGTTGGCCAATGAAAAATTCAGAATACATGTGCATATGTGTGCGCATACGCGCCCATACCAACAGAAAAAAAAGTGAGACAGAAAACGACACAAAAAGACATACAGTTGGGCTTGAATTTCTAAGGTTGTTCTTGCATCGGCTACAGTTAGCTTTCTGACAGCTTCCAAAACGCAGGACGTGGTTTACGGAGGTTCGAATGATTACTCCGCAGCCAAGCAGATTTCGGCCCGGTAAGAATGGCGAAATGTAACATTCTTATGACGTCAGCGGCCAGGATATATGTTAATTTCTTCTTACGAGTTTGCAGCTTGTCTTTAGTAGATCGTGCCACCACTTCAGCACTTCAAAACAATAAGAAAGAGCATTGGAGATAAACGACTCGCAATCTGTGCTGGAGTTGAAAGGCCTGGATTCTACCTCGTTCACCAATTTTGGTTTTCTTTAGTCACTCGTCTTTGGTGGTTTCTGAGACCATTAATTTTTCGTCTGGAACCAGCCGCAGAAACAGTAGCAACAGTGGCATCGCGTGTTTGAAACTGTTCGAAACCATTACGGCTAAAAACATCGAAAGACTGCGGAAGCTGTTTCTACAAGGCTTCCATACATGTAAAGATTTTTGGTGCGTGTCTGTTTTGATTCGCTAAACCGGGGGTCTCCGAACATCAGCCCGGTGAAGTCTTCCGGTCGGACCGCGGATGGCCGCAGTCTTTCCAGTGACAATCGGCCCGAAACCCGCTGCTACCGACGCAAAAACAAACGCGCGTAAGGAAAAAAAAAAAAACGGCTTTGGGACACGCTCTAAAAATCGCAGACAAAGATATCAGATAGAACGAGCGACAACAGCATCGAAATGGGGATTACCCCGCCATATTATTTATTGTACATTGTCATCACCAGCATTACTATTTGTAGTCCCCAGTTTTATGCCCGGGTAACTATGTTAAAATTCCTTGGCGTTCTCTCGCATATCGCGCTTCGAGTCCTGTGTTATTACTATTGCATAACGTCATCAGAAGGTCAACCATAATTAGCAACATATATTTAATAATCAAATAAAGTATATGCCTTCATCCACCTTACATTATTTTAATAATAAATCTAGTTTGATTTCTTTGTATGTGGATGCTTATTTAGGTTCATTTATTTAGTATTGCCTGATTTATATGTATTTGTTTTTTTTCCGGCCCTCAAGACCGCGACAAATTCCCATTCCGGCTCCTTAGCTTAAACCTTAGGAGATCCCTTCTCTGCTTTTCTATATTGCATGACATAATTCCCAAAAGTCATAAGACATTTTAATTAAACTGTAAACCGCACTAGTCAAACGCGTTTGAATACGGAAGCCAAACGCCCGCGTTCCGCGTTTTAGTGGGCCAAAAGAAAAAAGGTAGAAAGTCAAAAGCCTGTTCGTATCTCCATGACCACGCTGCCTGTTGGTACGTGAGTGTGCTTTGTGGTGAACGCTTCTTAGCGTTTTGCTGGTAGCTTTTTTTGTTTTTTCGCCCTGTGCGTCATTTTGTTTTTGCCTAAATTTCTGTTTTTATTTCAACCTCTGCGTTTCGTCACATCTCTGTTGACTTCACACAGGGCGTGTACCCATCGCTTGTCACCGGTCCGAATCTAGCATATTTCTTTTATGTAATTTGTCGTTTTTGAAACGTAGTATTTTATTTTTATTAATTTTCTCCCACTCGGTGACAAAAACAAAGCTTCTATTCTGAGGCTTTGATCGCCACGTCAAGGGCGCATCTTTCGATTTTTCCAGGTGAGGCGGAAACGGAGTATCAAATCCGTGGAAGAGAGCATCGACACTATAGAGAACAAGATACACGCATCTTTGCTTATAGAGGCGGAAAAAGTCAGAAGATAACACGGCAAGGCAGCCACGCAAGCAGAGCCAGCGAGACAGGCGTAGCATAATCTAATAACCTGTCTGTTTCCAGTTCTCCGAGAGTCTGACGTGCGCGGCGATTAAGAACTACAAGATGCAGGGTTGAGAAATTTTTAACTCACGGGCTTGAACTGAAGATCACTCGTTGTTGCGTTCTTCGCCACAGTTCAAAAGTCGGTCTCTCCGCAAGATCAGTGGCTACGGGAACGCATCCAGCGCTGAGGAGCCTCGGATCCTCTAAAAATTGACGTGCACTTTTAGATGGTAAACACGCGCTTCTAAACGACACACACTGAAGCATTTTAGTTCTTGCTGAGACAACAAGACTCTTCGAGAATTTGCTGAAGATTACCAATTGAGGGACGGTCACTGCTCAACACGAGTTTCGATGACTGCCGGACAAGCACCGGCCTGTCCTGAAATGCAGCGCTCTTTTCTCTGCTGATTATGGCCGAAGCGCGGAACCAAGGCCAGACAATTCTACAGTCTCGCACGCCCGCCCGCACGCCTCCCTTCCCTCACTCGTAGAAAACAAAGAAGTGTAGCGCGAGTAGCACGCGCGTGGCCAGGTGATAAGGAACGCCTCGCTGTTCGAAAGAGCATAACATTGCAAGATTGAGCTTTGACTGGTGACTGTCGGAAGGCAGGACAGCTGCCGCCAAGATGCGCTTGGATAAGAATCCGAAAGCAGAGTACGCGTCTGAATTGAAGGGTTTTCGAAAACATGGTAAAATGCTCGGCACTTGTCTAAAAAGGGTTGATATATGGAGGTTATTGGTGATGCCCAGTAAGTTTCTAATTAAAACTATGGCCTTCAAATGAACGAATAAAAAGTTACTTTCTAAAAAACTTAAAAAAACCTATTTTTTCTAAATGTTATTATTTTCCCTAAATGCGCTCTTGGGCAGACACCAACGCGGCATCAACCTTTCTTCTGTGCGATGCTTAGCTTTGGCAAAAGCGATTTGACCTGCGTTTTCTAAAATACCCTGTATAGATATCGCACGGCCAGTCACCCGTGGTTGCGAACGGGCCCTAACAAATCCCCAAGAAGATAACTTCTTCGTTGTATGTATCCCAGTGTATATATGAACAATCCGTCATCGAACAACCTGACCTTTTAAGGTGTGACAGTTTCACACCAGACATTTGTTGTCGGGTAGTTCATTTTAACATGACAATTAATTAACCTTTTTGAAAAAGAGTTATTTGCACGCGCAGGCCACCGTCACGGAGCGGCGAAGGCACGAACTACGCATGGGTCCCGGAATGAAAGTTGTGTGCTACCTCTCCCGCCTCATCCGCTATTCATCTCTGTCGCGGACTAGGCAGGAAAGGTAATGCAACTTCCTTTTTCGGACACTGATCGCACTTCTAGCTTTCGTCACTTGGTGTCGTCATTGTGTTAAAAAAAAAAAAAAAGCATTGTCTGGCCTCTGAGCTTGTATCAGTGGAAGTGCTTAGACGGGTATTTTGTAATCGGCGGCTCTTCTGTATTGTTTTCATTCCAAGAGGAAGTCTCGCGTGCCCCTAACGTTAAAGAATCCTTTGGGAAAAACAGGAGAGTTCCCGCGCTGCTCTCAGTTGGCAGCGCTCAAGATGGAATACGCGCTTCTCCTTACACTTCTTGTGGTCTGCGCGTCAAAAAGCGGTAAGCCACGCTTGGGAGAGAAACTACCTTATAAATAAGATTCCTTGTCTTCTGAGTTCATTGTTTGTCAAATTCGGAGTTTTTTTTTGTTTTTTTTTGCCGCAAATTCGAAGCGTATCGGAGTTTATTTTTGTTTGATTAAAATGCGGAGTTTAATTTCGTAGCGTTTTATATATAAGATAAATAAATAAATAATACCCTGGTGTATACGTATGCTAGATAAAAAAATAAAACGCGCTTGTATCAATTAACGTTTCGTCAGCTCTATTTGGCGTTGGTGCGATTGCCATTGGCAAACATCTCTAAAATTAAAGACGGAGGCTACAAAGAGGGTACAAACACAAGACGCCTCTAACGCAGCTACTAAATTATATTGAGGATATTTTTTTATACCCTTCATCGTCACATTGTCCTCCACCTGCACACAGCCCCATGGCTGGCTACACTTTACATACGACTAGAAAAGTCGGTCAAAGTGTCCAGAGGAAACAAAAAACCACGCCCTCTATACACAATGGCCAATGCCACTTCCATCCACGGACGAACCTGCGGAACCTTTGACTATCTTTGGTAGTCTCGTGTAAACTGTAGCGAACTATTGGGTCGTGTGCAAGTGGAGGGCGGTGTGGAGATGACGGGAATAAAAAAAGTGTCCTGAATAAAATTTCGTAGCTGTGTTTGAGCAGGGTTATTAGGTTGGGCTATTAATAGCCAAATTGGGCTACTTTGTAGTTCATTTGGCGTCGATATTTGGCGGCTGACTGTGTGGCTATTTTCGGGCTAATAAAAATCATAAAGCGGTAATTTTATTTTTTTTTTGCTTAGTTTAGAGTAGATGTACAAAATACACTTCAGTATGGATACAAAACGACAGTCCACCTACTCCGAATTCCCACTCTCAGGAACTTTTTTTGTGAAGATGCGTGGTCGCGACGCAAGGTCTCCATCGAGCTAGAGTGACCTAGATTCAGCTCTGAATATCGCTTTTGCATTCCTTGTGGCTTATCTTATGCTCCCAAGTTCTTTTTCCTTCCTACTGGCGCTTTTTATTTCCTCGATTTTCCCACCATCCACCTCAGGAGGGACTTCTTCCGAGGAGAAATGACACAAAAGGCAACTCAAGTCATTTAGCATATGTTGATGTCGTCCGATAACTCGTTTTGTACCGTATATAACAAAGGAGGCTTTTCCGCGAAACATGGAAGTTTCTTAAAGCACAATAAGCCAGAACATTGGACAACAGATTTAGAACAATGAAAAATCTGAACACAGCCGTTCGAAGCGCAAGGGCAGCCATGTTTTTGTTGCTATCCGAGCTTGGGTTCTAGGACTTTTCGGTGTAGGGCTTTTCGGTGTAGGACGCTTCGGTGCGGACTTTTCGGAGCACGGACTTTTCGGTGCACGGACTTTTCGGTGCACGGACTTTTCGGTGCACGGACTTTTCGGTGTACGGACTTTTTGGTGCACGGACATTTCGGTGCATGGCCAATCAAAATCACAATTGTTTTTTCTAACCGTAATAAGCACTATTTTAGCTAGAAATTTTTTCCCACTTTATCAATTTTAATGATACTGCTCACTCTCGGGCGCGCGCTCTAATCCTCCGCGCCGGGAAGGACGCCGATCTGCAGGATGGCTACGGGGAATTTAAAGACATCTTATTCGAATCCCGGACAAAAGCTCACCGGACAAAAGCTCACCGGACAGAAGTTCACCGGACAAAAGCTCACCCATTTTTCAACAGACCCGGACAAAAGCTCACCAGGAGAAAATTTCATGTTGGTCTTATAGAGAAACCAAGTTTAGAGAAAAAGGCGATGAGCCTCCTTTGAGCGAATTCAGCCACCGCGAAGCGGCGTGTACGGATAAGTCAGGTGAGTTAACATTTTTGTAATGAGCCGCCGCAGACTGCCGCCGCGAAGCGGCGGGAGCGCAGCAGGGGGCTTGGGTTAACACGCGCACCAGTGATACACGCGCGAAGTAGAAAAGCCTTTTTTAAATAGCGTCCCCTTTTCGATAAACGGCATATCTCTAAACTGAGGCTCTGCTTTCTCTAAACCGTGCTTCAATAAAACGTTCTCGTTCTCTAAAACATGTTTCGACGAAATGGCATTCGATCAACCGTAGTAAACCCTTGCGTGAGATGGGGTACAAGTTCACCTAAAAATGGTGTAATGTCCATCGCGTCCGCATTTTATTTCAGCCCGTGTTTCACCCGGGTAGCGAAAAAAAAAAGAGGTGAGCTTTTGTCCGGTTCTGTGAAAAAACGGGTGAGCTTTTGTCCGGTGAGCTTTTGTCCGGTCAGCTTCTGCCCGGTGAGCTTTTGTCCGGTGAGCTTTTGTCCGGTTACCTCTTATTCACCTTCAACGAAGTCACCAAGCACTATCAAATGGGCAGGCGGACTTTTCCGCCCCCGCACAATAAACTCTCCAGGTCTCGGGCAGTCACATTCAAAATGCTGCAGAGGAGATCATATCCCAGTTTAGCTTTATTCAGCATTATTTCTTCGGATACCTTCGAGTCTACCTGCCCGGACTGCGGGTCGGTTAGCAGCTTCGATCACATGCTCTGGCGGTGACCCTCGTTACGGGGGCCCAATAAAGTCACCGAGGAGGAGCTCTGCCATCACGAGTTCCGAGCTTCTCCCATAACTCCGGGCTGTTCAGAGAGCCCACGATGCGGCGGTGAGGCTAGGCCTCCCCGTCCCCACGTGGGAGCGGCCCGCGGTGCTGCTCTAAAAAGGGCGCTTCTCGGGACCTCAATTAAGTTCTTTGCCTGTCTGTCTGTCGCACTTTATAATTTTTTTAGACTTGGACATCTATTTACAGCCACTTACTGATATATCACCTAAGTGACTTTGTTAGGCGTAGTACCATCCTGTGTGAGGACAGGAGAAGTTGAACTTTATGGTTTGTTTGTCGGTGTCTCTTTTCCAACGTACGCACTAGTCGCATCACATGTCTCGGGTAATTTTCAACCATCTCAAGCTTCCTGCCGTTGGGGCCTTATTACCAATAGTAAAGCCCACACCTCTGCAGAAGATGCCGAGAACGCCTTTATCGACCCAACGCGTAAACACTCCGTGATGCGTCTAGTGCGTACGTTGGAAAAGCGACACCGGCAAATTATACATAACGTCCAACGTAACCAGTCCTCCCACAGGATGATGCTGCGCCTATCAAAGTCACTTAAGTCGTATATCAGTAAGTGACCGTAAATGGATGACCAAATCTACAAATATATAAAGTCCGAAAAAAAAACCATTTGCCTAAAATAGTGTTTATTACTTTTAGAGAAAACAAGACAAAACAAGGCAAGAACTTTGCACAACTGGTGCAAGCTTTAACCGTCGCGTGTAGCAAAATATTGTGATTGCGACCGCAGGACCGGAAATCCGCAGCGAATGCGATCTATACTAAATGCCCCTAATAAAATTAGACATCCCGGTACCTTCGTGAAACGCTGTTCCAAAACGTCCTACACCGAAATGTCCGGATCCCCCGAGCTTGCCATCGCGCTCCTGACGCTGCATGTCGAATGCCGCCGTGGAGAGAGTATTCAGTCACACGTCTTTCACAAAATCAGACCTAAGAAGCAGGAAGTCCCTTCCAACTCTTCAAAACATCCTCTATGTAAAGTTTACTTTCCTTGAGATGAACGAGTGCTCTAAAAACATCAATCCCACTGAATATGTTTTTACCCGTTTTAACAGGGAAATCGTGTGAGGCGAGTCAGCCGAGTCAGCCGAACACGAGTGAGGGTTTGATAACTATGTGACCGTAAAAACACGTGTGGAACATTTTTGTACTTCTTTTGTGTTTGAAATAAAATATTTTCGATACATTTCAAGATGTCGAAGATGTTGCAGGCTGCTCCTAAAGCCTAGATATGCAGAAGCAGTGCCTTCGCCTTGAGCTCGTACATTCGAGAGCGCGAAATTTTGGGCTCTGTAGATATTTTAATTATGGCTACTTTTGGGGTATATAAATCTCTTGCATTTGGCTACTTTTGGGCTACACCGTCTGGCATTCGGCGGTTCGAGCTAGAACCTACCTGGAAACCTTGTGTTTCAGACGTCTTGTGTTTGCCCCCTTTTTGTAGCCTCCGTGTTGGGTTTTAGAAATTTTTAAGTTTAACCAGTCCACCTGCCTTATTACGTTGTCTTCAGCCATTGGCAATATTAATTTGTCCCACCACAAAAGTTTCGCGCAAGTGTTGCTTCGATAAACGTCGATACCTTAGAATCAATAAACTTTTGGAGTTAGTCTCCGAGGAGCTCGTATTCATCCCATCCTATTACATCAACCTACCCTGCGACCGCACGGGGTGGGGTGGGGTGGTAAAGGATGTAACAGAAAGGTTTCAATTGCCTCCTTCCCCATTTTATGCAATCTCTATCAAACTGGAAACCAAAACAGTGGCTTTTGTCGTGACCCTAAAGCACAATGACCTGTTATCCAGAGTGGACCCTTACGAGACAAGCGGTAAGACCCATTTTGACAATGATTCGAGACTTGAAAGATATTCGCAACTCCAACGCCCTATAGGTGGCGGGGCGGTAGTTACAAGATGGCGGAAGAGACGGGGATAGATCTTCCATGCGCCTGCTCGCTGACTGCTGGTTTGTGTGGTTAAATAATTTATTTGACTACAGATGCAAAACGGTCAGGGGCCAGAGCGTATCACAGATAACGGAGATGTTTACATGCATTAAAAAAAAAACTTTTTTTTTTTTTTTTTTTTTTAGTTTCCGGAAACAACACAGACTTTTTGAGGCTTTCCGGAGTGCAAGCGTGTTTTGGGCGCCGGTCATGCCATTGTATGTGGCAAAATATTTTTGTTGGTGGTGAAAATCTGTGCCTGGCCACCAGTGCTTTAAAACATGAGCCACACGGGGTGAACGTCAAGCCCTGTTAGAGCAGCGCTCGCAGTATTGATGTCACGATGTCAGCTGCTCACAGTTCAGTACACACCGGTGCAGTTTTAGTGCGTTTCAACACGCGATCAACCTGCGGCATTGTTACTAATAGACAGTTTTAGCATAGCGTAACCAGAGGTAAGGTATTGCGATCAGAAGTATGCGCTGCACCCTTGAAGCATGGCTTTCAGCGGGTGCTAGGAGCGTTGGCGTGCCTACGGTAGCCTGTGATAACGCTATAAAAAATGCATGATAACACCGTTGGCGTGTTTAGTTGTTTTATTTATTGCTTTGTCAAAAGAAATATACAGTATAGTACACCTGTGTACCGTGTTTATAGCATCGACGTGACCCGCCTCGACAAAACTGCCCATTTTAACCACTCCTCACGATCACACACAAACGCGATTAAAAATACTGCGAGTATATCCTTATTTGCCTTTGTAACTAACTGACAGCAGCTAGGTACGCGTAGTCGGTCATTTGGGAGTGCGTGGAGCGAACTGTCATGATCCTGTCACGGCCCTTTCAGCGTATAAAATGCGAAGCCATTCCCGGTGTTTATCGCTCGATACCGCTGAGCGAGCAGTCCTCTCCTATACTTTCTGAATAGAATAGGCTTTTTGTGGATCGTATGCAAAAAATTTGCACAGCTGGTGCAAGCTTTAACCGCCGCGTGTAGCAAAATATTGTGATTGCGACCGCAGGACCGGAAATCCGCAGCGAATGCGATCTATACTAAATGCCCCTAATAAAATTAGACATCCCGCTCCCTTCGTGAAACGCTGTTTCAAGGCGGTCCACCAGAATTCGTGTTTTAAAGTACTCGCTACTTCTTGAGAACTTCATGATGAGCGAACAGGCCGGCCAAAAGAGCAGCACAAAAACTAACAGTTCCTGCCACCGTCTCCGGCGCCGTCCCCGCTCCTCTGGTTCTTCGCTCGTCCGCGAGAGGGCGAGCGACCGGCTGGAGCTGTGAATAAGGTGGCGATGCAGGCGAGTTGGTTTATGACTGAATCGAGAAAACAGCGCAACAAACACAAAGGCAAGTAGAAGCTGTCAACGGGACGAGCACTTACCGACAACTAAAACTTTATAGAAGTAGCACATAAAAACCAGTCACCGCAATCGCCATCATAAATTATAAAAACAAAACACTTAAGAAACACAAGATAAAAGCACCAAGGCAGCACACGAGAGTGACAAGCTAAAAGACACTGGAGTAGCACAAGAACCCAGTCACTAAAAACTGAGGAACTCGATTTTTTTTTTTTTAGTGCAGATAAACAGATATATTGGTGACGCAGCTATCTAAAACTGTTTTGATTATTTCTAAGGCCTCAACCAATTGTTTGATGCCTTTGATTGCAGTTGCTCAAGGCCTTTAATTTTAAAGATAAGTTTGGTGGGATTTTCTCAGGACCATGGACCCTGTGCGCTGATCAAACTTAATTGTAAAATACCGTCTTGTTTTCGTGTTGTTTTTCTTTTTCTTGGTTTGGGGGGAAAAAAAAGGGGGGGGGGGGCAATGGCACATCGACATTTGGAGTTTATCGGATAAATCCGGATTGACCAAAGATTTACAGGCGGGTGTTTTACGGGGTTTTTCGAACTTATCCGAAAACACAAATCCCTACTTATAGATGCATAGCCCCTCTCAGCGTCCGACGACCTAGTGAAAGGTACCGGGCCACTGACCCCCTCATATGAGAGCTAGAGGATGGATGTGTGAAATAAAATAAAATAATCACAATATTATTTGAATTTCGTTGCGTAAAGTACCAGGAAGACATTGTTTTGCAGTAACAGTGCGTAACCCAAGTTTGATTTCTACTGTCATTATATATTTATATGTTAGTACACAACCAGGGTGGGCTGATCGCAGCAAAGGTTCGTCGACCGAAAATCAGGTTTGGATTTTCTGGACCCGTTACGCGGACGTTAATATTTGCGATAGCCGTGATAAGCTGCAGTTTGAATTATTCATTACATATGATCAAGTCTGTGAGGCTATATGCTTGGGTTTTGTGTGAGCGATGGACTGCGTTCCTAGAAAGGCGGAAGGTAGCTAATGGGTATATGCTATACAGCTGACGAATCACAGTGTTCGCACACTCAATGCAGTTCAAAGTCATCATATTGTATTTTTATGGGGTTACCGGTGCCGACCGATGTCTAACGATTGGTCTTGCCGTTCTCTATGGTCAAGAAAAAAGTGACAAAATTAGTCGACAATGGGCATTCGGCAACGTGCTACCAAACGGAAAGCAGCAGACAGTGGTTTTGTCAGGCCGCTTGTGAACACCAAACATCATCTCATGTATATGATAAGCAAGATCGGCTGCGCTCTTGCAGTTTAAATTTTAATTCGAAAGCATTAACTGTCCCATGGAGCGAACCGGCGTTATCAGCTTTTGAAGCCGCGCCAAATGGCACATAAACTCCCCTGTCCCAATGGAGACAAGCCAGTCGTCTGTAGCAGAAATCCGATGGACAGGCTCCCATAGGCTGGCGCGCGTCATAGTTTCAAGGAACGAGGCTCCCATTGGCTTTCGCGCGGCGTAGTTCCAAGGAACGCCACCAGAGAAGCCCTATCCATGGCGGCGCAGCGGCCCAGCCGCCGGTAAGAGGGAGCGGCTGGCCGCAGAGCCCGCACGGGCAAACTCCGGAGAGGCAGCACGGCCGAGCTCAGCGCGGCGCGCCCACTTCACGAGAGCGCGCGCTCGGCAGTCGCCCGCAACCTTAGCATTAACGAAACGTACCCGTCCACGCCAGGACGCCGCAGACAAACTAAGGAAGCGGAAGAACGACATTCGTGCTTTCGCATTCACAACTCGTAAGAAATGCTTAGGTGTCCCCGGAATTTTTTTTTTTTCTGTGGGCTATATTGTACCGATTGAATAAGCAAAGTGGTGCAAAAAGCTGAAAACATTGTATCATTGGCGAACATGTACTTGCAATTAATAAAAGATATCACACGTTCTGCGATGAGCAACTGACCGTTTACAGCCCCAAGCTTTTATTATGCACCCTAAACAATAAAAAAAACTATGTCAGCAAGCAAAATGTTAAGATCAAATTGGGGCACCCAGGAACTGAAAAGAATACATAAAAAAGCTGCAATTAATCAGGATTTGGACCATGGCCCTTGCTGCATAAGGCAAACATGCCACCAAATAAGCCGCACCCAGTTGGTGGCGTTGGTGTTGCTGGTCAAAATGTTAAGATCAAATTGGGGCACCCAGGAACTGCAAAGAATACATAAAAAAGCTGCAATTAACCAGGATTTGGACCATGGCCCTTGCTGCATAAGGAAAACATGCCACCAAATAAGCCGCACCCAGTTGGTGGTGTTGGTGTTGCTGGTAACAAGCTCGTGACGAATTGGTGTCGAACTTGTGGTGGCACTCTCTTCATTTTTATTGACACATTTTTACAGAAACAAAACAAAAACAAAATATACTATACTGCTCTCACAACAAGCTTTTGAGAGTTATATGAAACTAACAACTGATAATGCACACACCTTTAAATAACCATTCATACAAGGGTGTTTATAACAATTCAACGTTGAATTTTGGTCCAACATTTAACGTTGCAGAGCCTCAGCACAGAATAAATGCACACAAAACGATAAGAAAGTAACCCACTTGAAAGTATTCAACAAAATATTTTGCACGACGCACATGACAAAATGTTGTTATTAATTGGCACGTAGTAGACTAAATTACTCGATTATTCATTTAGTACAAGCGACACTATATATGCGTCCTCAGTGTTGTACTTCCTGATTCGAGAGTAATTACAGTGTTGAGAATTTCACATAAAAAAAAGAGTTTGATTTCAAAGCAAGGGTTACGGTACGTTTTGTTTCCGTACGAAGTGAAGAAGAAGAAAAATTTGCAGTGGCTTAGCTCAGGTATGCCAGGATATACGTAGCGTGAGCTTAGGTTCAGCTGGTTATTCTTAGCTTTCCTGGTTGTCTAGGATTAGCTTGATTATCATGCTTACTGTTGCTTCACTGACACACAAACGGTATACGCATTATGTAACTACTTCGGAATCCGATGAGTTAAGCTTCTCCGCTCTTCTGCGCCGCTGAGCAGCAATTTCGCTCTCCTTCTCCATGGCTATACCACACTGGCAAACGCCCCGCTATATGTATACCCCCCCTGATACCTCTGCGCATGCGCACAAAATGAGAGGCGCTATCAAGCGGCTCCGGTGCAGCGTCAGACTTGGCCACTGCGCAACGGAGGCGCACAGCTGGGCACGCGGCGGCGTCAGTGCGTCTGCCGCGGCTATGACGTCACTCCTATGGAATGCGCAGACCGCCGAGGCGCGCGCGGCGGCGGCGGCTCCGACGCACCAGCTGTGTAGACGCCTCGGTGGCTCCGAGGCGAGAGCGCTGGCCTACGGATCCCCATGTGGCGGGTTCGAATCCCGGCCGAGGTGCCCGCAATCTGACCGAGGCTTATTGCGGAGGAGGCGCCGTGTAACCGAGCTTTCGGTTGCACGTCAAAAGATCCCCAGGTGGTCCAAATTAATCCTCAGTCCTCCGCTGGGGCGTGCCAGATGCCCGTCGTTGGTTTGGCATGTAAAACCCCCCAATTTGACTTTTCTGCGCCAGCTGTGCGCCGTGTGACGTCACTGCTCCTCGCGCATGCGCAGCACGGATCTCCAGGAGCCACGCGAAACTGCTCAACCTCGGCCAATGTAGCTCACGCTACAAAAGCAGTTCGAAAGACAAGAAGAAAAAAAACGAGATTAATTTTCTGAGTGTCACGTCCAGCGAACCTGCCATATCTAAGTCACGTTTCTTTTTTTCTGTAATTTATTTGTTGAAGGTTAACTTAAAGGCATGACCCAAGAGCGCTTTCATTTCATCATATCACTATACGTTACCAGATGGTTTGTGCCATAAAGTTATTATAATCTACGCTAAAGGTGCAACTGGCGCTAGTGTCTACGGAACTTCTGGTTTCAAATCGAAGCAGACAGCAACCAGTCCACTTTTGCGGTGCTCCTGTGCATTCCCATGGGAAAAGGCGCGTGCATTTTGTCTCTTCGCCGGAGAATAACGGGAATCAACTTTGTTACTTGGGTCGTAACGACTTGTTAGTAACTTTATTAACATAATAAGTGTTATTTCTTTAGTTGGAGTGTTTCCTCTTCTGCTCAGTGAGCGATGTTTAACCTCGCAGTATTTCAGGCCCAATCCTACGTTCCAGAGCAGGAGTGTAATAATGACAAACGACGAATTTAAACAACAATGACAGTTTCAAGAATCGCAGGGCTTGCGCAAGGAGCACCAAGATCCCGATGATGCTAACTAATATTGATAATTTGCGAGATTTATGTCACATGTGGTAATTAATGACCCCGTCTTGCAACTTTACAAGTGGTAAAGTGCGCTTACAATAGTAAAAGTACGCAGACTATAAACAGTGTTTCCATTTTTTTATTATTTCATACACCGGATCGCTTTTATCGGGTGCAAGCATTTTTTACTTTCCCTTATTCTAAAAGTTTTCGAGAAAGCGGATACGATGTGTTAACGCTGTAGAACATGAGCCTATGAAATCAACGAACGTTATTTATTGCAAATCGCACTACTTACTTGCCTTCCACTTTATTTGTATCGTCCACATGCACAGATAGTTACTGATCCAGTGTTAGTGCGTAGATCTTGACGGCTCTCTTAATGTCCGAGATGCCGTCGCTACTTTGGCACGCAAACCCTTCTCCAGAAAAAAAAAAAAAAAAAAACGGCGATGCAGTGTTCGCGCTAACAGTGTCGGACAGTGCACATAAATACACGTATGAAGCCATTTTAGCACCGTTTTTAATGTCGTGACTTTAAAAGAAAAACGCCGTAACTGACTAATATTTTGAACTGAATTGAATTGAATCGGTTTTATTTAGACACTAGGTCTAGGGTCACAGGGCAAAAGGCAAATTAACTCTGTCTGACGTGGCCCTATCACCCGTTGACATTGCTCAACAGGCGAAAACAAAAACAATGAACGTTAAAGAAGTACAGGAAGATAATAGCACATCAACCATAATCAACACATCATATTTTGTACAGAGCTTATACAATCGTTCGTGCACTTCTTAACACTTTGGAAATAAATGAACCAGGTAATACAACTCATACGCAATGAAAATACAATCTAAAAGTATTTACTCAACGTGACATGACAAAAGGTACCGCTTTATGCTTAATTTCGTCTACGTGACTGAGAAATGTTCCAAAATATTTACTACATACGAATCATTCCTGACATTTTCTCCTATGATCAAGCGCAAAGAAAAAAAATCACTAACTTTTTCCTATAGAAATGCATTTCCGGAAGTCAATTTCAAGCTATACCTGTTTCAACTCAAGAAAAAAGTATGTTTTGCGCATTGTTCTTACGCGGCGCGAAATAGTTCTTACGAGATTCGGTTGTCGGAGGAAAAAGCGATACTTTTGGCGTTTGGAACGTGTACGTCTTGATAAGATAACTTATCTAATCTAAAATTCACCCATATATTTCTTCATTATCCACATAAAGGGGGAAATTAGTAATGTTCCGCGAGGAGCCGGACTTGTTTTACTTCGGTTGTTGAGGTGAAAACAGGTATAGCTGCCGTCTGTTTCAATTTGAGACAGCACACTAGCGCCAGTTGGACCTCTAGCGTACATTATAAATAACTGTATGGTTTGTGTCACCGATGCTACGACGCTAGACCAGCAACAAAGTTGTAAACTTTGCTGGACTGTTTTGGCTCTGAGTATGTAGTCGCATGGCCTGCAGGTGTTGGCGTACGCAGCAATAACTGTTTTAAAGCCAAAGAGAAAAAAAAATATATTTTTGCACGCGCGTCTGTTAAAGCCCAATGTTGACGATTTATTTCCAATCTTTTATACGAGTAACGTGAGCGCTGTCAGCGCGTGTACCTACAGATTTCCATTCGCGCAATATTAGTGATAAAGCGAGGATACAGCGCTGCATTGTGTTAAATTAAGTTAAACTAAGAAGCGTTTTTTTTTGTATGTGTGTGATTTGGCAGTGTGGACAAAGTGTCAATTCAACATGCCAAAGGTGACGAGTTGGCTCGCAGTAGTTTACAAAAGTCCGCCATCGGTATCACGCTCTCCCGTTCTCTACCTAAAAATCGGGAGAGTTGGCAATAAACTGATTCAGCGACGTTTCAAGGATTACATTGTGGTGGAATGTGCTGTCCTACCAGCGCGAAAAAAGCGCAAAAGCAGCGTCTCGCAGAAGTCGGGCTGATTGGAAAAATATTTGCAAGGCGTACGAAAAGCTCGTCTGAATATCTGTACGCAGGTCGGAAGAAATCTAGTGTTCTGGTACGTGCCGACGCGAACGTGTCAGCAAGTGCCCTGAACAAAAGGAGTGCGTGCTGTGTCGCACCTATCTCGTCCGTTTAGCGCGACCGTACCTTTGACTGAAGTGCGTTTGAAAGCCACGCTTTCATGTACTTATCATCTTATTAACCTGCCGAGGACGCGTTTTTCAAGTAATGCGCCGGGCATGTTATCGCCTAGTGCAGCGTCAGCCAGAGCTTGTTTTCGTGTTTCTTCCTATGCATGTGAAGAAAATGTTTCTTTAAAGGATGAAATGCTATTTAGCGGAAACCCCCAATTCCAAAATTCGGTCCGTCCGTCCGCGCATTTTCCGCTAAATTTAGAGGGAAATTGACGTCACGTGACCTCATGTCCCGGGTTATATACACCCATTCAGTTTCAATTTTAGATTTAACGAGAAAATCGTTGTCACGGTGCCTTTGCACCAAGTTGGCTTCCCAGCTAAATTTAGCGGGGAAATTTCACGTGAACGGACGCCACTTGAAATGTACACCAACTAAGTTTCCCCGCTAAGTTTGGCGACAAAATTGACGTCACGTGATTTACGCGCCAAAACAGATTCTTTGCTAAATTTAACGGGGAAGTTGACAATTGTTAATGTTCTTCACGTACCAAAAAGACTGTTTTACGCTTCCTAAACACATTTCGTACATTTAAGCACTTTGCAGAGAAAAATCACCACCATTATTTTTCATAAATTTACATTCAGAAAATTTGAGCATACTAAATGAAACGCGGCAAAATACCTTTGAGAGAAGTTTATTTTTCACTCGGTTCATCGAAGTAATTTTTTTTTCTATGCCTGAATAGCGCTTTGAGACAGCTTGCGTGTAAAAAGTGAGATTGAAATACCCATGCACGTTTCCTCATCTGCGCCGAAAGGGGACAACAAATCGGTTTGGTGGCACACAACGATCTTCCGACTATTAGGGCTCAAAATCTATAACCAAACACCGAGAGAGGTAAACTAAAAAAAAAAAAAAAGGCTCGAGGTGCACCTATGCACTTCTTATGAGTTGTGAATGCGGAAGCATGTAGTACATCATTCTTCTGCTCCCTTATTTCGTCTGCAGTTTATTTGTGTTGCCGGCGCTGCCGGCCAGGAAAGAGCGCCTCTCCTTGCCGCTCTGACCCAAAGCCATTCCGTGTTTGCGCGATGGATGGATGAATACGGCTGAGCCCTTTGGATCGGGCGGTAGCTTACGCCACCTAGCCATTTTGTCTTACCCTTTAAGCTTAGAATATTTAAATGTGAAAACTATATTCACTCCGTACTGAAAAAAAAGTGAGGCTATAAAACCCCCTTGCCATCAGTTAATAAGAGAATGCCTAGTTTTCTCTCGCTTCCTGCCACCATTCACTTAATCTTTGCTTGGTAATCTCTACTGACTGTAGATTACCAAGCAACTGTCTGCGCGCTGACGGACACGCAGCGCCATGGGGTGGCCGGTCGTCGAAACTGGAGCGCAGCGTCAGTTTCGACGACCGGCCACCATATGGCGCTGCATGTCCAGCCAATGGGCCCAGCCAATGGGTTTTCACATTTAAATATTCTAAGCTTAAAGGGTAAGACAAAATGGCTAGGTGGCGTAAGCTACCGCCCGATCCAAAGGGCTCAGCCGTATTCATCCATCCATCATCCATCCATCCATCCATGGGAGCCTCGTCGTCGCGCACTAGCCAATGGGACCGAAGCCCAAAATCCATCCGTTTCACCGGCGGACTCTTCCTATACCTCCCATAGGGACTCCAATTGCAGACGGCAGCGCCAAATCTCCCCCAACGGGCGTTGGGTTTCTCCGAGAACAATAAGAAATCAAGAAAACAATACGCGCGCCGTCGTCATGGCAACCGCTTGGTTGTGGGAGAGGGTGTGAGAAGTGTTGTCCCTCCTCTCCCTCTCTCTCACCCTCGGCGACAAGAGGAGGAGGGAGTTCGTTCGGAGTTCGGAGCAGCCTCCGAACTCCGAACTTGAGAGAAGAGGGAACTGCTCCCATTGCCGCCGTCTCGTTCTTCTACAAAACAAAGTAATAGAAATATCTTTTTTATATAAAAAAAGTGTGTTTACCTTTTTCTGCGAATGTCCGACGCTTCCGAAACGATTGCACTTGACTTTGCGTCGCTCGACTGAGATCGGCTCGGCAACAGTGCATGTTCATGCAGTGACAGCCACTTCTCATTAGATCGTCAATCAATGAATGCAAAGTGCGCCCGGCCGCTGATGTTTCTCAGCTTAAGATGGGCGCACATCGCCAGTCTGAGCACAAGTCCAAACTTCTTTTGCAAGTTCTCTTTTTATTAGGTACGTCCTTTATACAGAAAAAAAAAAAAACACAAAAAACGTGCACTTCACGGTACAAAAAAAAGTAACAAGATCTACAGAAAACTACTATTCAAGTATTCACAGCAATGACACATTTAACTTTGCAGTATTTAGCGACAGTGATTCGATCGCCACGGCCTCTCGCAGGTTCCTTCTGCAGCGCGAGCTGCTCCACGCACGTGCTACCAAGCTGCGGTGCTCGAACACGGATCCCCCCCACACCGCTCATCTTAACATAAATGCCCTGTCCCTACTGGCCTTCTACAATAACTGTACCATAATGAAACATGCACCAGCAAGTTTTCGGCAATCCGAAACTGTATAACGAAAAGCAGCAGCCGGTACCTTTCTTCACTCGAGAACCCAAAGAACTTGGCAGAGCTGTTGCCACCGGAATTAGAGCACCACTGAGTCGAGCAATAGACAAGGTTCCGTTTGCTCGGCGTACTGGTAGACGCAACGCCACTGTCTACTGCCGCAAACGAAATCCACCACCGCACCGCTGGCAAAGGCGCCATCGAGCAGCCGACGCAGCCAACGCAGCCGCGACCACGGCAGCCGACGCGGAACTGTTCTCAACGGTCAAAACACAAAAAACAACCGACCCATGAGAACAAAGTATGAGGGCGAAACTTTAGCTAACCAAAATATTTGTTTCACCTTACCAGGATAATTTTTGAAATCTGTAAGCAGCAACAATAATATGTATCTCATCCTATTAAATAAATTTTCCGGCGTAAACCGGAAGTTCTTAATAGAATACCAACGGATAAGAGATGGCGCTGAAATAGCTGACCGGAAGTCGCTCGAAGTGTCCGCCGGTGGTTTTACTATGGTGCC
Organism: Ixodes persulcatus; assembly: GCA_013358835.2. Lineage (NCBI taxonomy): Eukaryota > Metazoa > Arthropoda > Arachnida > Ixodida > Ixodidae > Ixodes > Ixodes persulcatus. The sequence continues at coordinate 31,910 of JABSTQ010009915.1, forward strand.
TGGAACGCGTCTCCGACTGGTGTGTTTACCGCGGCCAAAAAAGTGGTCCCTCGATTTCCGCCTGATGACGTCATAGAAGTGTCATGCTGTCGCCGGTCGCGATCCTGGCGGTGTTTCAACAGCTGTGGTGTATGTGGCAGACGCCTGTTCTGCTGCGGGTCGCTCTCCACTGTGACAGTCCACGGAGGCTGCAGCAGCTGGAAGTTGGGACGCCTGGGACGCCGTGACGACAGCGACACTCGCGTTCGCTCGTGCTTTTCGCCAGCATTTCTGCGGCCGACCGCCAGGATCGCGACAGTCAACAGCATGACACTCCGGCTTCTGTGACGTCATCTGTTGCCACTTCGGGACCACTTTTGATGTATGGGAGGGATAGGACGCTAAACACACCAGTCGAAGACGCGATCCAGGCACCATAGTTTTACTCCGCTGTCCTGCCGCGTGTGAAGCGGACGTCTTTCCCACTGAGCTGCTGGGGATTCTCTTTTCTTAGTAATAATACAGCTGATAAACTGTAAGTTGGAAAGTTTGCTGCCGATTTTCCTCCAGCAAAAGCACTCCCGGGTCGAAGTCGGGAAGCACCACGCATTGGCGGCATTCGCACCTAGTAAAGAAATCGTACACGTGCATATTCAACTCGAAGTAGACACGTCGTGCTTGACGTTTGCGCGAGCGATGTCTTCAGCCACGACAAGGGAGCGACGGCTCGGCGACGTCTTCGTGCAAATCGGCTTGGTGGTCGGGCGTGTCGTACGGGATGAATGCCAATTCTTTTGATCAGTCCCAAATTTCTCTTTTAAAGGCAGACAGAATTCACCGGTACCGCGAACGACAGTTCTGAAGTAGAGGTCCCACGCCCGTCGTCCGCTGCCATCGCCGTCCCCGCGAGTCCCACGATACGCGAAACGACGCAAGCATAGAATGCTTCCGGTTCTCTGTGAAACTTTTTTTTTTTTTTCAATCAACGTATTTGCAGCTTTTTAGAAGCCACAAAAAATGGGTTTCATACTTTTTTCTATTTTTAATATTGAGTGGAAGTGACCAACGACTTTGATTAAATTTGGTGGTCGCGTCGAAACCTTAGAAAACGGCCCGCGACCACGGAAAAGAGAGTGAGCGAGACTCGAACCGGCCAGTTCTTGATTGGCCGTTTTCGGGCGGAAAGAAGCCGAATTTCGAGCCGCAAATTGTGTTCTGAGTAGCTGGGCTCTCATATGTCACGTACAACTAAAAACCTCGGCGAGCATAAATACCCTGTCAGTGTCCCTTTAACTGCGGAAATTAATCTGTGTCACGCATGGAGCAAAAAACAGAAACCCGTATTTTCTTGCGAGCGCTAGATTTTATGTAAAAAAATGAAACAAATCGAAGGTCAAAGTGCCTCTGGACTCTCCACGTCGCCTTTCGAGTGATGTACTCTGGGAATCACGTGGTTTCCCCTTGGGTTCTCTCTTCAAAGACCCCAGCCGGTTCCTCCGCAATTATCGACTTTTAAAGGATTAGCATCGTCGAAGGTCGCGGCGAGCGATCGACACAACGGACGGTTCGCCACAAGGGCGACGACGAGTGTAGCAGCGGAGGGGGACAGGTTTTGTTCACTTCCGCGTATCCCCCAAAGTACGTCACACATCTGTTCCGTTAACCACCACAAGCGGCTGCAGATCGGCAAATATTTCGTTTTCTTCTTTGCGATTACGCACCGGAATAGAAGTTTTTCGCGGCAAGGTGACGCGTTTTTGGTCACTTGTGCTTGGATAAACAATATAAAAATTCAAATTGCCAATTCTTTCAACACTAAAATCGTTGTGCTATCCCTGTAAGGTGCCGCTTGGCGCGGTTTAAAAGCTGATAACGTCGGCTCGCTCCATGAGACAGTTCATGCTTTCGCCATAAAATAAAATAGATGAGGACGAACGCATTAGTGTCAACAATTAACACTAATCCATTCCTTTTTTCGCAATTGACGCGTTATTTGAACAAATGCTAAAGGGCGACCCAACACTCCTGGCCCCAAGAGGAGACTGTATAATGAAAACGAAAGCGCGAAAAGAAGGGGAAAAAGTCGCAGAAATACAGACACACATGGTGGCACGCACGCACGGACAGAGAAAGAAAGAGACACAGAGAGAAAGAGAAAGCGAGACAAACAGTCAGGCAGACACAGCAGTTGTCCTGTTTGTGAGTGGTTCTCCGACCTTTTCCCGTCCTTTTCTGTTTTTTTAATTAATTATCTCGAATAAAAAAATAATCCAAGAATTCAAGTTTTTTTGTTTTTTTAGGGGACTAGTTTTTTTAAAGCCGCGCCACTAATGGCCTACACATTTTACAAAAACGTATCGAATCTATTCGAAGACATTAATTTTGCGCGTAAGTGTAGATGTCCCGTCCCAGATGGCTCATAGATGACTAAAATCCGAGTTTCGTTGTCCAGCGGAGCCTGCCATCGACTCTGCACTCCAGAAGGCTCAGCCCGGACAGTCGTCAACTTCGGAAAGTGCCTTCGGCCGGGCGCAGCGAGCAGAGTCGACAGATTTCCAAAGCTACCGGTGCACCGTCCGGCTCAGTGATGCGCCCATTTCGAGCGGCCGTACCGAGCAGCCGACTCAATCTCAAGCGGCCGAGTCATCGAATGACCCGAAAAACCTGGGCAAATTACCTCAGGTAGGCAAACTGTTACTATATTTCTGTTCACCTACGTCCAGACGCCGCCGACGCTACGAGCCGATGGGGCCACCTAGAGTTCCTGTCTAGGCTCCCTAATGAGCCATTCGCGGTTTCGCCTTGTTTCGGCACGTACTTAGACAAGCATATAAATACTGGCAGGATCAACCAGATAATATTTTCGTGGTGGGTCGTCCAAAACCCTCCAACGCTCGGATACGGGAGCCTGTAGGGAGCCTATACAGGAACTCTAGGCCACCTATCAAACAGAACCATAAGGGCGAAAACACACATGGTGTTCGCCGTGTTTCGGTACGTGTTCTATTGGGAATGAACCAACCACGGAAGGCCCAGTGACTCGAACTTTTGGCATTCGTAGCTTGTAGCGTCAGCTGCGACCGGAAATAATAGGGAGTTTTAGGGAACCGTTTTTTCACATCCGATACAGTACGAACTGCGCATATGCAAGTCTTCTGCGGTAGCGCATGCGCAGTGCGTACCCGAGGGCCCATCGTATACAGTATCGAATGAGTAAAAACGGTTCCCTAAAACTCCCTAATATGAAACGAAGCGTATACGGTTCCGATAATCCGCGATAAACCTTGCTCAACTTGCGTTCAGATTGGCTACGGAGTCTCCCTCAAACTTTTCAATTGCAAAAGTCTCGACCGACCTAAAAGATTTCTTACGAATCTGGGGAAAAAACGTTACCGGGGCAACGAGCTTTGCCGAGGAAAATTCGTTGCCGCGTCGTTGCGTGGGGTTACGGTTAGTACATTAAGGGGCGAGGCCCGAGCAACCGAAACGACAGAGGCGAAAACGGAGCAAAAGAAAACCGACTGAGCAGACACAACTATACGCACAATGTACGCGGGGAAAGAAGCATTTTGTTCTGGACCTCCTCATTAAGCAGCCCCGTATAGTCAAGCGCATTCATGATGGTTCTTTAAATTGTCGCGAGTGTAGGAGAGTGAAAACTATGACAGGTCCAATGCAATACTTCATACGTGGTAGCGAGATTCTAAGCGCAAACTATACAAAGCGAATCTCCTTCTTATCGCGTATATATACCACGACTGATTTTCGAGTCATGCCGAATTCACGGTGCACTAAAACGAATGCGCGGTATTTTCCCTTAAAAGTGGAAGTTTCACTAGTTTGGAGTCGATCCATTATTGTTTCAGGTTTCTAACGGTGGAGGACCGGGCCACTTCCCTCTGAACGCGTCTCTAAAGGAGGATGGAGTGACTGAGCCAAGCGACGCAATCCTGCAGGCTCAGGACACCCTCTCAGTCGTCCATATTTTTGCCCATCCCGGACCCATACCTTCGTCACACGCTTCGGCCTCCGAGGTGTTCGGAGATCCAACTGGAAAGAACCTGTCCCTCAAACACCACCTCCGGCTGCCGGCTTTTGGACCTTTCCCGCCGAACTACGCGTCCGATGCACACGGACCCACTTTCACCAGTAAGGTTTATAGCAGCGTTGGCGGTAACCTGTTACTTTTTTTCGAAGACGTAGCAATTAACGTGCCTGTTACATTTTCAAAACAGTAACAATTAACGTTTCTTATATGGACTAACGGGTAACGTAGTTATGTTACTCGTTACCTCTCCTTACCGAAAGTTCAAGAAATCACTCTTCAATCTTTTTTTTTTTTTCTGTTTGATACGCGCCAATTCGTGTGAATTCTTACAATCATCCCTCATACCTTCAAAATTAAAACCGTAAAAAAGATCAGGATTTTGAATGAACATCGTGTTTTTTTTAAATACGGCGCTTATGCGTACATGGGTTGTGACGTCCAACCAGTAAAACGTTTTATTTATAAATGAAAAGTAACGCAAAAGCATCGTGCGTTACTTTTTATCGGTGACGGTAATGCGTTTTATTAAGTAATAACGTAGGTCTGTAACGCGTTTCTTTTATCATGCAAGCAATGAGTAAGGCATTTCGTTACTTCATTTGTTTCGGTAACGCCTACAACGCTGGTTAGTAGCATCTGCGTATGCATCTTGGCAACACCACCTGGAGAACAAGGCCTACGCTTTTCGCCTCTAAACGTCATCACTAGTGGTTCCAGGCAGCGCCACCTCGTTGGAGTCAGCATCGTCGCCAGCGCGTTTCGCAGAGTCTCGCAACGTGCGCGACGCTAGCACGCGGCGACCCCGAGACGGATGCGCCTGCTGCTTTGTGGAGTTTTTCGTGAAGCTTCAACGTGTTTGCCCCTTGGAGTGGGTCGGGGATCCACCAATGATGACGTCATGGGCAAGCCTCGTCTTCTAGCTGATTTTCCTCTTGGGCCTAATTTACGATCGCACCCACGTCACATAAATTGGGAAGGTATGTCGACTACAGTAATTGACAGCTTAAGGACCTCAGGACGGGGCGAGTACGTTACAGCCTTTCAAAGTGACGCGATGAGGAACGGCAAAAGAATTTGTCCGAGTGAAGGCACAAAAGGGCTGGTTCGTGTTACGCAGGCAAGAAGTGTCGCGGTAAATACGTCCACCTTTAGCAATTTTGTTCAAATATCGAAGGTGCTTGAACCGAAATTTGGATTTCGCAAAACAAGGCCGCAGAGGCGTTGAACGGGACGCTACCAACTCCAAAACCTCACTCGTACATGATACATCCAGATCTCAAATGGATGGCCGTATTTTCGGAAAAGAAGGGCGCGATCAAGCGAGGGCTTCGTCGTCACGATCCTCCTTGCTTCGGTTCACCAGCTCGACGGGACGAAGCGAGGAGGAGAAGGAATGGACCTTTTCCACATACCGACAGCACCAGGCGGTGGCTGCACGAACTAAAAATCGAGGAAGTGACCTACCTGCGCTACCAATCGATAATGGGAGCTACGCTACCAGTTTCTTCGCTCTCTGAGCTGCGGCGCGTGCCTAAAGCGACTTTAAAGAGGGGAAAGAAAAACACGACCCAAACGTCGTGTTTTTCTTTCCGTCCCCTTTCTTTTTTTGTGTAACACAATTATATATATGCGGAAATTACGTGCTTTGCTCGCTGATCCACAGCCTCCTTCCGAATTTCCTCGAGTTTTAGTGCCGACTTCCGCCGCTTGGCATCGGGCGCTCACGCGTGCGCAGAACGCTTCTCGGAAAAGGTCCATTAGAATCGCGACATCACATGTCTCGTCGGCCTCGTCGGCCGTGTTCAGAGTCAATAGCGCATTTCTTTTCCAAAAATACGGCCATCCGTTAGGGTTATCGCTGCATGAGTGGTGTCGTTAGGTTCTGCAGAGTCCCTCCTGTCGCTCCAGCCCTGTTTTGTGCTCTCGAAATTTTAATTCAGTATCCCTTTAAACAAATCATTGGCCAGGAACTGGGCTAGGTGACAGACCGCGCGCAAACGCACATTATGAGAGGTTGGAGCACATGATCGCCTTCCCAATTTTTTGTATTAAATCGAAGGCAACGATGACACCTTTGACATGAAAAGGGGTAACATAACAAACTTGACAAACGTTCCATGTACGCACTATGCATCACGTTAGTTATACAGCATATTCTCCTAACAAATGCGGCGTGAATGACCTGGTCTTGCAATACGACTGCGAGGTCGGTTCATTTTCCCCTCTATAAGCTACTTATTCCTTCTGCTGTTGGAGCTACACGCAGCGCGTTCTAATTTGCAGAACCCGACGTGACTCAGTTTTTCTGCGACTTTGAGGAACACCAGTGCGGTATGCGCAACCAGAAGAACATACCAGGCCACTTCAACCGTGAGTCACACGGACCTGCAAACCGACGAGGTGATTACGTTTTCTAAAATTTCTGCGTGAATAGTGCGAATAAAATTATCTCCGCTAATTTACGGACCAGATACGAGAAGCTCTCGATTATATATAGTTGTCTGGTACCGTAACGTGTTTTATAGCGCTCTATATATCGTAAAGGTATCTCGACCTTTCTGAAGTTAAGAACAAAGAACCGCTTTTGCCTGCATGTTTAAAAAAAAAATACTTTTGCTTGCATGAACAAAACACCGCGTTTGCCTGCAGTTTTTATTTTAAAAATTGACCAAGATTGAGGTTTTCGGCACCTCTCAACTCCTTCACCATCTTCCGAGGCACGTGCGCTGTGACGTGAAAGGAGGACGCGCGGGGTTCCGGTTAAGCTCTCTCTCTCTCTAAAGTCATCAGTGAGCAGCGAGAACTCACCCGCTCGCGACCACCTGACCACGTGATTGCGCAGCGCGATCAACATGGCGAAGGGTGGAAAGTGCCAACGTGCTCGTCCAGGTCCGGCCATCTTGGTCCGGCAGTGCCCCCGTCGCCCTTCGGCTTCTGGTGGCTGTTCGCGGTAGCGGATAGAGCTGACTGGTTCGTATACCTCGGTTAGATGGCGCCACTAAAACGCCGTATAATAAAAGTTTTGTCGATGATACCAGGTTTTTGACGCATTTATATTTATGTTGGAACGACAAGATTTATAGAAAAGTACCTTTTATCGAGCAGGTATTTGCACAACTTGCTATCTTTTTACAAACTCCCCCTTTGACGTCACGCCGCGTGGTTTTCATGGCCGCCGCTCACGGCTTCAGGTCGGGAAATATTCTAATTTTTGCCTCGCGGTTACGCGGCGGAATCATAACATTTCGTAGGAAGGAGATGTGCTTTCTGCCCTTTGTGACAAGATAAACAATGACAAAAGTAGAGGGTGCAAATTCTTTCAACGTTAAAATCGTTGCATGGCTCCTTTAACTCGAAAAATAACACCACAAGGAACAATTTCTTTTGAGAGCGCGTAAATAATTAACTTTAACGCACTATTGCAGTGAGGCTGACTCGATATCTGGCAGGCTAGCTAGTTCACTAGAATTAAGGAATTGGCGTTTTTAACTAGCATGCCGTCAAAATAGGCCATTGTGCAGTCGTTCAATTTGAGTAAACTCTATTTTGACACCAACTGACCCGTGGCGTCACGCCACTTGTGCACGGCGGGCGGTTTTAGGGCGGTCTTCGCGCTTCAGACTTGATTGACTGCAATGTGTTTCGTGAATACGCAGTCACAATGCTAAAACATCACACAAAAGACAGTCTGCAGACACAGGCGTGTATCCTCCTTGTATGACGGTCGTACTGGCCGTACAAAAACAGTCTGCAGACACGCAGACTGCAGGCTTGTCCGCAGATGCCTTCGCGTCTGTGGCAAACACCCTGTATTTTGGATGAGTACGTGCGACTGCAGCTATAGAGCCTCGCACGTTGTTCGCCTTTGGGTCCTTCCCCGACATTAAAACGCGAAACCTCATTCCGTTTCTTGGTGCTCCTCGTCCAGGCCACTACTTGGCCGTCCACGCCGAGCCCGTTCGATACAACGTGGCACGCATCATCACGCCTTACCTGCCGGGCTATCCTCGAGCGAAAGCCTGCCTGAGCTTCTCCTACGTCATTTATGGCGGGGGCGCTAGCAGGATCGAGGTCATTGCCCAAGACACCGTCAACCATCACCTCTTCAGGCTGAAGCAAGATGGCCCCGAATGGAGAAACATCCAGTACACCATGGACGTGCGCCAAGATGTGCGAGTAAGTACCCTTGCCCACTTAAAATGGTAAAACAAAAACAAAAAAACTTTTAAGCCCGGATCTTCCATAACGAGGCAGGAGGACTGATGTTCCTACGTCACGTAAAGAAGGCCAAAGCGGGGCACAAACTAAGTGCTGCGACAGCGTTGGGCGAACACTCGTACTGTCCTCATGGATTGAAGACGAAGCAGGACGCGGACGCAGCACTCATGTGCAATCCGCGGCCCGCTTAGGCCTTCTTTAGATGACGTAGAAGCGTCAGTCCTCCGGCCTTGTTGTGTAGAAGGCATTGGTTCTCCCTGTTTCTATCTACACCATTTTTACAGCACAAAACGCTTTTTAAGGCTACCCCCCCGCCCCCACCCAAAATTTTGTCCGTCCGTCTGCCCGACCGTCCGTGCATTTTCCGCTAAATTTAGCGGGGAAAGGGGTGTCACATAACGTCACGTGACCAATACACCTTGGGGAAATGGACGGCACGTGACCTATACGTCAACTGAGTTTCCCCGCTAAATTTAGTGGGAAAGTACACGTCTTGCGGCCAAAACATCAAATCAGTTACCCCGCTAAAATTCAACGGGAAATTAACGTCACGTGGCCTATACACCGATTCAGTTACCCGTTAAATTTAGCGGGAAAGTTCACGTCTTGTGATCCAGACACCGATTCAGTTTCCCCGCTAAATTTATCGGGGGAAATCGACGTCACGTGGCCTGACGTCACGTGACCTATACAACCATTCAGTTTACCCGCTAAATTTAGAGGGAAAAGCTTGGGAAACGCTTAAGCTACACCTTTAAGAGTGGAACGCGATAGCATTATCCGGGCCCCGTTCACAAAGCCATCTCCCAACCCGTGCAGCGTGTGCGCCTGTTCTTGTCGGTTGCGTCACGTGACGTCACAGGCCATCACGTGTGACGTCATGTCACGTGACCTCACACGTGGCTGTGACGTCATGACCCTATCGACCCGCTAAAATTCAACGGGAAATTAACGTCACGTGGCCTATACACCGATTCAGTTACCCGGTAAATTTAGCGGGAAAGTTCACGTCTTGTGATCCAGACACCGATTCAGTTTCCCCGCTAAATTTATCGGGGGAAATCGACGTCACGTGACCTGAAATCACGTGACCTATACAACCATTCAGTTTCCCCGCTAAATTTAGAGGGAAAAGCTTGGGAAACGCTTAAGCTACACCTTTAAGAGTGGAACGCGATAGCATTATCCGGGCCCCGTTCACAAAGCCATCTCCCAACCCGTGCAGCGTGTGCGCCTGTTCTTGTCGGTTGCGTCACGTGACGTCACAGGCCATCACGTGTGACGTCATGTCACGAGACCTCACATGTGGCTGTGACGTCATGACCCTATCGACCCGCTAAAATTCAACGGGAAATTAACGTCACGTGGCCTATACACCGATTCAGTTACCCGGTAAATTTAGCGGGAAAGTTCACGTCTTGTGATCCAGACACCGATTCAGTTTCCCCGCTAAATTTATCGGGGGAAATCGACGTCACGTGACCTGACGTCACGTGACCTATACAACCATTCAGTTTCCCCGCTAAATTTAGAGGGAAAAGCTTGGGAAACGCTTAAGCTACACCTTTAAGGGCTCATTCACACTGGAAGTGGATCCGCGTTCGCAAAGCGGTTGCGAACGCGGTTGTATAAAGATCCAGTGCAATTGCACGCGCACTCGATGACATCAAGTGCGCGTGCAATTGTACTGGATCTTTATACAACCGCGTTTGCAACCGCTTTGCGAACGCGGATCCGCTTCCAGTGTGAATGAGCCCTAAGAGTGGAACGCGATAGCATTATCCGGGCCCCGTTCACAAAGCTCTCCCAACCCGTGCAGCGTGTGCGCCTGTTCTTGTCGGTTGCGTCACGTGACGTCACAGGCCATCACGTGTGACGTCATGACACGTGACCTCACACGTGGCTGTGACGTCATGACCCTATAGACTTGCTAAAATTCAACGGGAAATTAACGTCACGTGGCCTATACACCGATTCAGTTACCCGTTAAATTTAGCGGGAAAGTTCACGTCTTGTGATCCAGACACCGATTCAGTTTCCCCGCTAAATTTATCGGGGGAAATCGACGTCACGTGATCTGACGTCACGTGACCTATACAACCATTCAGTTTCCCCGCTAAATTTAGAGGGAAAAGCTTGGGAAACGCTTAAGCTACACCTTTAAGAGTGGAACGCGATAGCATTATCCGGGCCCCGTTCACAAAGCCATCTCCCAACCCGTGCAGCGTGTGCGCCTGTTCTTGTCGGTTGCGTCACGTGACGTCACAGGCCGTCACGTGTGACGTCATGTCACGTGACCTCACACGTGGCTGTGACGTCATGACCCTATCGACCCCCTAAATTTGGTGGGAAATTTTTCCGCTAAATTATGCATAAAGTTTTTCAGTCAACTTTAGCGGTTCGATAGGGTCATGACGTCACATCCACGTGTGACGTCACACGGGGCTGCGCGCGCTTCATTATAGGATTTGTCGGTCCCACCGACGCCGATGCCGGATTTTCTGCGACACGAGCTCCTAAAAACTATCGCGTTAAAATATACGTCACGTGACACCAATCCATTATAGCGCATTTCTATCATTATAAAAATTGGAAAGCAAAGGCCTTTTTTTTTTTTTTTAATGCAGTAGCACACATCAAAACGCAGACGCATACGCGAGAGAGTCACCTATACGCGTGCCGCCTTCCTCGGGTTATCGTGCGCATGCGCTTGTCGCGGGAGAGTGAATTACAGTCTCCAACAAAACAAAAGACCCATCGGCGTGGACAGTTTATGCGGCGGGGCTGAGCACGCCGTGTTGTTAGGGAGAGTTGTATAAACGAAGGTTCGTTCTTTTACTGACCCAAAGACACGTGGTACTCGCCAAAGCGAATTCTGCAGACTCGCCCGAAGCTGCGCCGTCAAACTGTTGAGCACGGTCAAATGACCGTGCTCAACGTGCCAAAGAGACGTCAGAGTACAAACTTGATAGAGAACCGGCCAGGGTATCGCATTCAAAATACCCTCTGGATGCAATTATAAGATGCTCAGAGTCGCCCCCACCCTGAGACTTCTAAGGCGCCAGGGTTATTGGTAAGGCGTCGTTTAAAGTAAGACAATGCTCGTGCTCACCCCAAGTCACTCGCATCACCTGAGAGTATAATGTGTAAAGCGAATATTTAGTGACCTCGTAAGTGTAACGCGTAAGAAACGAAGGTTCCGAATTTTACGCTAGAACTAAATCGAACTGCGCAGTGTTATACTTTCCGATTATGTTGCTTGGGCAGAGTTTGGGTCATCGATTTCCCGCGAGCAGGCTACTCACGCCAGCCAGCTTAAGAAATCAAACCGCTTCCTAGGAAAAGTAGAGTTTTGAGACAAAAAAAAAGAGATTGCTAGAGCTATTACCTGCTGCGTCATTACCTGATGTCGGTGCACATTTCGCTCGGTGCAGTTCTTCATCGAAGCCTACACGACGCGCCACGGGGAAGGTGTGATCGCTATCGACAACTTTGGGTTCAACTTAGCGCCGTGTTCAAATTATTAACGTCGGTAACGGTAAGCAAAAATTTGAATACTTTTTTTTCTTTGTTTGCTTCATGAAGTATACGTCGCAAGTAGTGTTATTCGTGCTTTTATTTAATACAAAAACGCCTTCTGGTATTCGATCCGTGCGACGATGCTGTTATTGCAATTAATGCGACGGTGCAGCGAGCTCGACAAGAATAACCGTAATAATTCCCGGAGGACGCGAACAAGTAACTGTAATGCGCACCAGTCAACTACTAGGTGTGTGTGTAAACTTTTATTGAGCCTGCAGCAGTAGCCAGACTAAAGGACGCGGGCCTCACGTCGTCGCTAGCACCCTCCCGAGGACTTTGCCTCTCTAGGAGTGCCGCGAGTATAGGTGAGTCTGGAGATTTGTGTTTGTCCTTTGTCCCCTTGTTCCCCTTCTCCCGGGATTATTATTGCCATCAACGGTGCTGCTTGTCACTGGACCGACCGAAAACGAGTGCGAATGTTTCCTGGTCTAGGTCACCGACTGTTAACTTTAAGGTTACTTTTATTAGGTCTGAAATGAAGCTCAAAAACCGGTAATGTGTTATGCACACAATAGACTCTTCCGGAAATATGTGGTTCCCCCAGCGTCTGCTTTACGTAATAGGATCGTTCAGGTGTGCGGCACGTCAAAATTATCCAACGAGTGAAGACGAAGTTGACGTTGGGTTAATAGTTGGTGATTTCAGAACGCAGAAAAGGCAGAAGGAAAGCAAAACAGAGCATGGGATGACCTTTATTTTTTTTCATTTCCTGTGTGTGTGTGTGTGTGTGTGTGTGTGTGTGTGTGTGTGTGTGTGTGTGTGTGTGTGTGTGTGTGTGTGTGTGTGTGTGTGTTTGTGTTTGTGTTTGTGTTTGTGTGTGTGTGCGCGCGCGTGCGCGTGCGTGCGTGCGTGCGTGCGTGCGCGCGTGTGTGTGCGTGTGTGTGTGCGCGTGCGTGGGTGCGTGCTTTTGTTTGTTTGTTTTCTGAGGTCCTGTAATAAGAAATCATGAATCGTACCGCTTTTAGAATAATACGAAGTGTTCGAGCCGGCACGAGCGTACATCCGAACAACCCTACAGTTCTCCTCGTTGCAAAGGTCTCCCTGGATTTTCCAGAAAAGTCTATTTGTCTTTAATGTTTGAGCCGCAGTCGGACTCCTCGCACATCATACATGAGACATGGTGTTCGCTGCAGACATGACGACATCTGCGGACACGCCTCATGCATGTTCGTAACATGTTTGTTTCGTATGTTTATATACATCCTTCGAACATGTCCGAGACAGTTTATTTATGGCCAATGTGACGTTCAAGGAAGAAACGCGCTTCATAGAGTGTCTGCAGATTGTGTTCCTTGTGTATGTGTATAGCGGTGTCTTAGCAGACTTTGGGTGTCGCGAAACCGATGCAGACCACGGCTTTCGGGCGTCGTCGTCTGCGGCCGCTGTCATTTTGTTCCGATTTATACCCACGAATCGGAAGAACGAAATTAATATTTCTCACGCAGCCCGTGACAACCACTTGAGACGTACTTTACTGGTTCTCGGCAGAACCGGGTAGGCCTCTCAACGAACATGTATTATATGGCCTATGTCGGACTATAAGGGGCTGGCGTCGCTCGTTTTCAAAGTGGAGAATGTCGCGAGGATCCGGGATGCCCGAAGAATTCTGTTGCTGACTAACATTGTGGATTTAGCGAGCGGCACAAAAATATTTGCGCCGCTATAGTGACTGACAAGGTAAGAACGGCAAGGGCGAGTTTCAGTTGTCCCGCCTCCCGCGCCAGCATCTTGCCTTCGACGACGCATCGGCTCCTCGTGCGACTCGAGCGCGCTGGAAGGCAGGGCGAGCGCGCTGGAGGCCTTCGAAAGGCACGCCATGCTGTTCTCACTCTGTCGGTGAGGACACGGGGAACGAGAGATTTTACTGCAGGCAGGGCACATCCCTAAACAAAAAACACAAAGCTGCCAAAAGGCGAAGGGCGAGACATCACGTTTGTTGTTTTCGATTTTTTTTTCTTTTTTTTTACATTACTAGCAGCAAATTTTTTCAGGGATCACCTCTTACTTCCAGGAAATTAAGAGGTGACACGCGTTAAGCGAGTATTCATTAAAAGCTTCGCGAGGGCTTTAATAATATGGCTGATCAACTACCGGTTTTCTTAAAAATAGAAACGATGTTATTGAATTTATCTTGAACGTTCCACAAAGGTTTCTTGAAGAAGGTTCCTCCAAGACCAGGAACAAGTCTCTACCCCCGGTTCGTGGCGTATTCGGAAAGATTTCCCGCGTAGAAATTTAACACAGATTCAAAAAAATCTTGCCAATGTTCTTTTGTCTGTTACCAAAACTCTATCTAAATGTGTAGGATCCCTCTCCGGCGTGGCCACCCGCTTTCCCCGTCCTCCGCGACTGCACCTGTCGGCGTCGCCTGAAGTCACGTGACCTAGATCCCGCGACTCATCCCTAATGGTGAATTCCGCTCGCCGATTGGGAGCGCAGCAAAAGCGCCCCTCTTAGAGCGCGAATATTCCACTCGCAGATCTCAGTAGAGCCCTTCATATCCACGGATATCCGCAGTCAACTGGAGGATACGGATAAAAACGATTCAGATCTTGCTTATTGCGAATCGAATCTGAATGCCAAGGGCTGCGGATGCGGATCGGATCCGGATATCCGCGGGTCCGGACCAACGATTTTGCCGATGCGGCCCATAAACGTGTGTGACCGCACAGTGTAGAGTTAACAAGTGAGTGATACTATGACGTGCATCATCGCATGTTTCGCGGGAGCAAATTACTCTCTTAGAAAAATTGAGCCTATCGGGAAGAAAACTTTCTTTACGCCAAGAAAGATCTGATGTCGTCCCTAAAAAAGTAAAGAATGCAGGGGCATCAATCGTCTCGGGCAAAGCGTGTTCCTGTTTGGCACACAAAAAACGGAAAAAAATACTTTTGGCAAGGGAAGCCCCAAAACAATACAAGCCAAAAGAAAGTGAGAAAAGCCTCCTACCACAAGAGTGAGGTACGAGGTTCAGTGCCTCACCCTTGTAGCGGAGTTCGTGCATGCTATCCCAGCATCAAGTGCACCAGCAGAGAGAAATTTCTTATTAGCGGGCCTTGTAATTCAAGAAGGCGAACCAGTCTGAATCCGTCAATAGTTGACTATATTTTGTTTCTACGCAGCGACCTCGACAAGTGAAACGTGGAAGTGTGTGCGTTATTCTTTTTTTTTTTTTCCCTTGACAAATGGCAAGTTGTTGCTAAGTATCTGGTTTGGAGCAGGCAGTTTGCAGGGTTCGTGTTTAAAACTGAAACCGATAGGTGTTGCTATTATTGAATATTGTGATATTTGCCTCGTATAGTGAACTCCTGTCTTACCAGGAGTTTTGTCGGAACGGCGTTCCAAGGAACGACTTTCCTGGAACGCGTTCGTTTTAGTAGGAACGGAGGAACGCCGCCGTTCCATTCTGCCCAGTAGAACTGCAACCGAAAAAAGTTAGGTTTTCGAGAGAGCTGCAAGAGGAACGGCGTTCCTTTTTTGTGTGTGTGTGTATTTATCTGCAATTTTACCCAAATTTAGTAGGCCTCTGAGCTTTTGATTATCGGCTACTTTAACCTCCGACTTCAAAGAATGCCGAAGTGTCCAAGAGATAGTTGAAAACACGACTGGAACAAATGTGACCATGGCGACTTGACACGTAGTTCCATGGGGGCATTTTCTCTCGCTCGATTTATTTTGCTTACGAATTATCCAGCCGAACATTTTTTTTTTTTTTAAATACTCAAAAGTAATGTTAAGGTAACGGCACGTTCCGATCTTAAAATAAATGTAACTGGAACGCGTTTCTTTCGAACCACTGGAACATGCAAACGAACTCGTTCCAAGATTGAGAAGGAAAGAGAAAGGAGCTTTCGTTCCGGTTTGGGGAGAACGTGTACCACACTGTTTACAACGTTTATTTGAGTACTTGGCTGCGGTGAGTGACCGCCTTTCCCTTCCCACTTTTTTATCGTTTGACCCAAGTAAAAATAGCACAATGTTATTACTCTGTCCTTCGTGAATTTTCCTATTTAGAAAGTCCTCGTCTCCATAATATGAGTACAGCATTACAAAGCGAGAAAAAATAATGTTGCTTTCTTTTGAGCGCCCCTTCTGGGCAGTGTGTCGCAGACTTCCAGGCGGATCTCATAACTGCGATCATCCAGCGACACGAAGTGTGTCTGGAAGAATGATCGCTTATAATATAACGACAAAACAAAGTACCATAAAATGACTTTCGCCGTATTCTAACTCGAGGAGTGATTCGTACGAAGACAAGCAAACGGCTTTTGAGCTACGAGCTTCTCTTATTCACGCTTGGTGTAAGGATGTAAAATAATGAATGAATTGTGGGTCGTATGAGGTTCCGAATTTTTTGGATGCGAGTACAAAGTATTCAGATGCGGATCGGATGCGGATGATCAAACTGCTATCCGCGCAGGGCTCTAGAGGTCTGGCTCAAGTTGGTCATCTTCCGCTCGCAGATTTGTGGCAGCCCTCCGTGCAGCGCTTTCGACCGTGCCGCAACCGCTCCGCCAACTTCGGGAGATCTCTTCGGAAGTCGACAGCAGCGCGTCGCTGCGGATGCGCGTCGCGGGCCGACCACGTTCAGCACCTCCTAGACAGCTTTCAAAGCATGCGCGTCCCGTGACATGACGTCACGTCCCGGAGGCCTGCACGGGCTCTAATTGGATGCGAGTGCCGCGTCAGCGTTCGCGTGGGACTCGTTTCCTATCATATTGTCACGAGTGATAAGTGATGAGGCGGCGAATGGACTGAGTAAACTGAACGTTTAATGGGGCGAACTTGTGCCCAAAAATAAAGGGGAACAAAAGAAAACGGCAGAACGTCGCGGGCGTCGAAGTCGGCGTAAGAGCAGAGTCGAACGCTGTGCCGAGACTGACTGCGGCTCGCCACGCGGAGCCCCTTATGTACATGCGTGAGCTTCTGGAATAATCGGCGTAGAATGTTCGATGCGTAGAACATTCGGACCTCGAACAAGCAACAGGATTCTCGAATTTACCAGAACACTAAATTGTCGGAATAACAAAAGATGCGGCGCTCCCAGGAATCGAATCCTGGCTTTTCACGTGGGAGGCAGGCACAATAACCGTTAGGCCACGCGCGCGCTGCCTACTTGGCCAGCTGCGCGCGCGGCAATATATCCCACGCGAAGGGTGACGCGGCACTCGAATCCAATCAGCGCCCGTGCAGGCCTCCGGGACGTGGCGTCATGTCACGTGACGCGCAGGCTTTTGAAAGCTGTCTAGGAGGTGTTGGCATGTCTTGTCTGGTCAGGTCTGTCGGTTGTTTACGCGGGTGGTGACGTGCTGTGTGTGTGCATTACGTCTCGTACGCCGCTACCTCGCATGGTACAGGGGGTGCAGAGGTGAGACTGGAGCGGGGCAAATCGTAAGCGCTTACATCTGCGATCCCGAGAGGAAGAACGAGAAAAAGCACGGGACAGAAAATCCGAAAAAAAAAGGAAGCAGACGCAAGGTTATGCCCTGGGCCGGCTCTAGGGGTGTGCGACCTGTCTGGTTTCTTTCCCCGTGGCAGCATAAAAAGGGGGGCGCTGACGGGCGTATAGAAAGGCGGGGAGGGGGGGGGGGGGGTGGCGCCACGGCCGGAGTTCTCCAAGGGCGCTTGATGGTGTAGGGCCGGCCCTGGTTAGGATTGTTCATTTTTCCGCAACTGATTGTTTGCCTTTGTACACTGCATGCCGCCAGTGTCTTGTGCGATAAAGCAAGGACAGGACTAGGCAACGACCGTGCAAGCGATGGGCTGCTTCCTCTGTGTTTTTTAATGTCTTATCAGCGATCTGAGCTCCGCCTCCGGCAATCACTGCGTGACCCGCCGTTCCTGGGAGGCGAAAGCGGATCTATTCTTGTCTGTGTATGGCATGGGCTCCGTGGTTCGGCGATCGACCTATGTCGGGGATTTGTTCTGCTGGTGGACAGGAACAGTATTGACTGGTTGTCGGAGATTTCATTCAGCTCGTCAAATTCGAGCTCAGGCAAGTTTAAACAGCGGCCATTTTGAACCACAGACCGTCTCCGGCGTGTCGCTCCAAAAATGCGACTCCATCTCCCGCTCGTTGGTTTGGAGCGGGTGCCACGGAGCCGTTTTTCTCCTCCCTCGCAGATTTTAGAAACCGGTCCGGATCTACCATGTGAAATTCACTATAAGTGTCGGTCAATTTGAAGGGTCACGTGGCCAGGGAGGGCGCTGCAACAAGGGAATCAAGCTGACAACAAGGACAGTGTCTGTTCGGGCAGGACCCCTGGACGAGAGGGAACTGGCTGCTGGCGTGGGCCCACGGGACGTGGGCACTGGGCAGCTACTGCCCAGTGAGACCCTTCTGCGACACCGGACCTCCACTGAACTACCGCAACCATACCCTCGAAAGGCCATTACGTGAACCAATAAACAGCCTCATGAGAGCTCACGTGCGATGCGAGTCCGTTCGAAGGCGATTTGGCGAGGAACGCGGACAACTCCGCACATATTATCGTGCAATCTATGCTGCACTGGTCTCGCCACAGTGAAGTGTAACGTTTTCCTTATAATATCTCACCAACGCTAGCCACAACTCCTCTTGATATCGACAAACCTATCGTGGCTCGCATCCCATAAACACCACATCAGAGCAGAATGATTCATATACGTAGATCAATCGCCGTTGTCTACAGAACTGCTAGGTGGGTGTTGAAGTCCTCTATTCTAGTACTTTGAACGGCAGGTGAGTTCACCTCTCAGTTCGTTTGCGTTGTGGTTTATGTAGACCATAAGAACTGATAAGACATTCCGTGCCTCAGTGAGCGAACATCATAAGTGTAACTTGAACAGTGCTTAAAAAAAGAAATCTGACTATAACTCTACAACCCTACATCTGACTGTACTTACACCACGAAGCATTCGGCAGTAGTTACACTGCGAATGGACAGATATTCCACATATTCTTTGCCAAGAGGGGAAAAGACAGCATTAATGGGCTACATTTCACAGGACCAATGTTTTAATCACGTGTCTGACGTTAATACATGTGCATAATGCTATTTTTATATGTCCTGTTTTCTTACTTTCACGGGCATAATGTGAGCAATAAACAAGCACGTAGCCGAAATTCGTTTTTTTGTTTTTTTGTTTGATGAGGGGGTGCAAATTAATGTCTCGCACTGAAGGGGCCCTCCGCCACGCCAATGTAAAATATATGCTGTCTATTCAGACTTATTTAGGTCCAGTTCTCACCATTTGAAGTGTTTCTGTAATATTTATGATACCGGGTGAGATCATCCAGTATGCCTTATTGTAATTTTTCCACTCGACAATAGATAAACCATGTATCAAATGATAACAAGCGAATCCCCAATTATTCATTTGGCACCTCAGAGACGAAGCTTGTCAACTTCAGCGTCGATCATTGTAGCTTGCTGGCCCTCGAGGCGTTGCTGGCTCTGTCTTCGTTCACGGCCTTCCTTGTCGCAACGTTTTAATTTACGTCGTGGAACATATCGCCACGTGAAGTCACAACGTAACGCGGAACATATCACCACGCAGCCACCTGACGGCCCGCTAACCAAGATTGTCGCACCACTCAAAAAATGACACTGGGCCGGCACTGGGCTCAACGTTACTAGATTACCTCAGTTGTGGAACTCCAGCGGAGGGGGGTACCCCCCTGACTCACTTCAATCCGCCTGGCGTCGTTCGAAGCGCCATCTATTGTTTCATTTCATAACTGTGCGTTCCAAAGAGCACAGCTGCGGCGCCAAATGGCGATCACAACGCCGCCGTTTCTCCCGCAGCGGTCACTCGAGGAACTGCACGTGACATCTATTTTGGCTTCAATCGGCTATTTCGGAGCCGAAACAGATACTGTGGAAAGGGTTACAGGGGTGCCACCCCCGTCTCCCCAGCGGACGCGCCGCGGCATACCACCGAAGTTAAAATGCGCCTAGGTCGGGACGCGCTACCTGAAATCACCGCTGAGGCATGGTTGTATAAAAACAATATAATGGTGCTGCAAAGCCTAGCAAACTAAAAATTTTAGAAAACATCACGCGCCCCCCGCTTTGTACTAAACTCCAATAAAATTTACTACAAAAACAGTTTTTTTTCCGTTGGTTTTCACGTTTCTAGTAACGTTGAAACGAACGTATCCCGATTCAGTTACCAAAGCAGCCGTCCGGCGGCGCGTCGAGCGACTCCGGGCGAGTCGTGGTGAGTGAGGGGGGGGGGGGTACTGTTCGTGCATGCAGCGTCGATGAGCAGTTCCGTAACTGAATTAATGTAATAACGTTGACTCGGCTCACAAAAGGGATAGGAGGAGAGACTTTGGGGAGGGAGGAGAGAGATGATTAGCGACGCGACTCGTCCCGAAGGTTGTGAAAGATCACGGTGGCGAACTACAAACCCACGTGCACACCCTCGTCCCGCAGAAAGGACTGCAAGGCGCCATTGACAAATAAGACACGTATAAGGGACCTTAAAAGAAATACAGAGCTTGTTTTGGGGGACCGAAGATTTTGTTAGCAGAAAACGAGCGTGTTGGTAACAATATCCACTATAAGGAAGGTAACACAGAGAATGGGAAGTCATTGTTGTCCGTCCTCTTCTCTGGGTTACCTCCCTTATGGGGGATTTTATAACTTTTGACCTATATCTGTTGTGCTACGGCATAGAGTGCACGCTGTACTCCTACGGAGGCTTCCCTTCGGCACCATGGCGAAGGACGTGGATTAGCACGTTGGAGTATGCTGCTCACGTGCAATTTCTTTCCCTATTCTTTTTACAACGGAGCTGTTAAGGACTAGGTTCCCCAGGATCGTGTCCACCAGCAATTAAATGATGACACCGAACTCTGGACAGCCACCGCCATCTATGAGCGACGGCGGCAATCAAACAACCGGCTGGTTGTTTAGAGAGGGGATGATCGAACTGAATTGTATTTCAAGGGAAGGGGATGCCAAAGGGCCCCCCCCCCCCTCCCCTCGGCTACTTTTCTGGTAAAGAACAATGTATAAGAGAGGGGGGGGGGGCAAGGGGGGGGGGGCGGACCGCTCCGGGTGCAGCGCTCAGGGGGGTGTAGGGGGGGGGGGGGGGGCGGGGGCGTCAGATTTTGAATTATCACGTGCACGGGCAGACAGCTGTTGAAACGTAGTTCGTCCGAGGCAGCTTGGGACTACTTGGGATCGAGAACCACTTTTTTTATCCGATCGCGCGCACGCATTTGCCCTAAGAAAGGGCGTGTCCGCGACCTCAACATTTTAGGGCGCAGCTCGTTTCCGGGTTGAGCGGCGTCTCAGCTGCCGTCGGCGTAACCGCGCGTTGCGTTATGGGACGTTTCCTCCCACAATGACGCCACACGTGACGTCACGTGTGACTCACGAGGGTAAGATTGTCCCACTAAATTTGGCGTGACATTTTTACCGCTAATTTAGCGGGGAAATTGATGTCACGTGACCTCAACAATAATTCAGTTTCCCCGCTATATTTAGCGAGGAAATTTTCGCTAAATTTCTCGCTATATTTAGCGGCAAAGTGTAATTAAATTTCCCGCTAAATTTAGCTGGAGTATTTCCCGCTATATTTAAACGAGAAAATTTTCGCTAAATTTAGCGGGAAATTTAGCGAACATTTCCCGCTAAACGGGAGGCGAGCAGGAGAAGAGGGATGGAGGGGCACACCCTCCCTCCGTACCCTCCCCCATAGGCGTGCATACGAAGAGGAGGGGGGGGGGGGGCCAGGGGGGCTTTGCCCCCCCCCCCCTCCCCCTGATGACTTGGGTAGGGCGCAAATTTAGTGCGTGTTCGTTTTCTTTTTTATTGGGGGCGTTTTGATTGGAACAAAATCGGGATGACGCCGGAAGAAAGGAAGCAAAACCATCCCCACTTTGTTTTTATTGAACTTGAAACATCGTCAAGTATATCCTAGAGGAAACGGAGACCGTTAATGTGCGAGTGAGCCCTTACCCCAGAAGAAATCGACAAAAAAGTAAAGAAGACTGCTGCTCGGCGGAACGATAAGTCAAGGCTGCGCACCTGGGAATCTAGCCGCAGTGCTGCCGGGTGCAGCATCCTTCTGCAAAAATCCTCTGGTCTAAGTCGTTTCCCTTTTAACGCGAGGGTAAAGTACTGAAGGACACATGTTTCAACTCACGACGGCATTTGTTGTGAAAATTAACGTTCACTGCAGCTTTTTTTTTTTTTTTTTTTTGGGGGGGGGGGTTCCCTTCCCCCCAAAGAAGTACGGAAATAAATAAATATCTTATTTATTTATTCATTTACTCTAAGGGTCCTTTCGGGCATACACAGGGGGAATTCATACAGTGAAAAATTCATGTTGACAGTAGTGATAAGAAAAACACACACAAAAAGAAGAATCGACACACCGATAAGGTAGAAAATACAATCACAGAATTCAATTGGCGCGCTGCAATGGTAATATACAGATTCAATAAAAAAAGAGAACATGTCCAACTACATAGCGCGTGACTATGGAGTATCTACGACGGGCAACAAAAGCGACCATGCTTTTTGGGAGAGAAAGGGAATCGGGAAATTGAAAAAAAAATAATCCTGTGGCACCGCAATATTACACGGTAAGGCGTTCCATTCAGAGGCAGCCAGGTTAAGTGGGGATAAAACTTTGTTTGTGGCTAGTTGGTACATATTGTCACAAATGAGAAGTACAGAAGCGGCAAAAACCCTGCTTCAAACTAAAAGTTGAATGGGCAAACTTCTGCCAAAGAAAATAAAGAACGAGCAACGAGACAGCAGAAAAGCGGGCGGCGATTTGGCGGTGTAACAGCAAGCGAGAGCGAGACTGACTCGACAAGGTCCCGCGCATCTCCTCACCTCGTGTGCGTCACCATCTCAAAATGTCGGCCCATAAGGTTCGAGCGTCGCGCGTTCGGGTGAGAATAAACAGGAACTTTTGAGAGCAAGAAAGCAGGACGAAATGATAAAAGTTACATCGCGAATAAGAATAAATGCGAACCTTCTAGAAGTCCGTGACAGAGCATTGGTTGCTTGGCCCTACGCGCGGAAATATCGAGTGAAAGGTTAAAAGGCGCGAACGAAAACAGGACGAAAAAAGACACACGTACGACAAGGACAAGCGCCAACTTCCAACTGATTTATTATAACATCAAACATCGTTAAACTGGCGATCACCATCACAAATAGACACGCCTAAGCAACAACATAAAAAAAGATGGCTGCTAGGCACAGGGTTATTGTGGTGCTGTCAACCCCGTGCAAACGTTCAAAGATAATAATAATAATAATTATGTTGGTGCTGTCAACCCCGTGCAAACGTTCAAAGATATGCTCCGAGATGCAAAACAAAAGTTTGTTTTGTGGTAAAAAAAAAAAAACATGTAACAAGATACACGGTATGCGTGACTAAAGGGATATATGAGATTCCTTTCAGTTGCGGCAAAGATTATATCGGTCAGACAGGCCGATGTTTTAATGGAAGAGCGCAGTAACACAAACTTGCCGTAAGCAATAATGCGGGTGGGTATCTTGCGGAGCACTGCAAACGATGTGGGTGTGAACCAATGTTAAGAAAGAACAAGGTTTCTTTAGAGAGGGAATGAGAATATGGAAAGGAAAATAATCCAAGCTTTCTGTATCAAAAAAGCGGCTGACAAATGCGTAAGTATGCCATCCCTTTATCTGCTGAAGAAAGAAGTGGTGTTTCTTGATGGCTGCGTGTGATTAGTAATAGGAACTTTTTTCTTGTCGCCTAGGGGTGTCTATTGGCGATGGTGAACGGCAGTATGACGATGTCTTGCGCCATATTAAATCAGCGTGAAATCGGCGCTTTTTTTTTTTTTGTCGTACCGCTGCAACGGAAAAAGATTAGCACACGTGACCGATGACAGGGGCGTCAAAATCGTGACACGCGGCGCTATTGTACAGTTTTAGTGGATCGCACGCAAAGGCTTTGCGTACGCAAAGAAATTGCGTGTCTGGAGTGCTCATGCGCAGAACGGTATAGAAGGGCTAGCGTATTGCGGACGCACGCAACGCTGGTGATTTTGCGGTGCGGGCTAGCGGGCTTTGCGGGAAGCTCTAAAGAGATCTCGGGTCCAGCTAGAGCACCAGTGTCAAGATGGCGGTTACCTCGACTGGCGCAGCAAGGGCGACATGGTGTTCGCGAAGTTCAGTGTTACGCAAAATTGCGTGGTGTTCAGCTCGGCAATTCTTTCCGGGACCTACCGCGGTCGAATCAGATCGCCGCGCAGCTGAAGGAGTGCATAGTGAAAATCTTCACTGCTCGCCATGTGCGTGAGCGCTGTGATCTGCTCAACGCTAAGCCTTTTCGCGGAGTTCATCGCCGACGGACGAACGACTCTTCAAGAAATCGCCGAAGTTCTCGCCTATGCACTGGACATCAGCAGGTCATGGATTTCTTCCCGCAATAGCATTGATAAAAGGTGCCGTTTCCACGGGACGATTGACTGAGGCTCCGTGATCAAATTTGGCTACGTACCTGTAGCCTCTGTACGCCGCAGAAAAGTGCGCTTGACCAGGCAGATGCGACTTGGTTTAATTTGAAATGAAATTATTGAAAACGTTTTCATTTTCAATATTTCTTTTGAGGAGCAATATGGCGCTATAAGCACACGGAAGTCTACGGCTCTGGCAATTTTAATTAAAAAGATCATGCGAGATATTCACTCGGCAAAGTAGTGCACGCCTAAAATCGGTCCGAGCAGGTCGTTTTAGCGTACGCTATGCTATTGCGTACGTAAGAGCCAGCAACGCTATACTAAAACTGTCTATTGTTCCGAAGTGCCAGTTATGTGTTATGTCTCAACGCGGGGATGGCCGGCAGAAAATTGAGGGATAAGATAGCTTTCGAAATGCGGGCTTTAGGACGGGCTGCTTTCTGCCTGCCATCTCCGCGTTGAGACATAACACATAACTGGCATTCTCGCTATAAGCGCGCTCGGGAACAATAGCGCCGCGTGTTGCCGTTTTGCCGCCCCGGTCGTCGGTCACTTGTGCCAATCTTTTTCCGTTGCAGCTGTACGTGTCTTTTTTTTTTTTTTTCACCCTGTTTCAGTTCACGCCTTTTAAGCTTTTAACCGTTAAGAGGAGATTATTTGTATAGTTTAGTGCGTGCGAAATTGGGGTTACTTTGTTGGGGTGGTCTCAGATGTGGGAAGATGCGGTAGCTGACACGGGCGATACGCATTCTGCTTTCGAGGGATTCTAAATTTAAGAAATCTTTTATACTTGTTATACTGCCTATGGTTGAACAACTGCGTGATATAAACCGGGCTGCTTTATTTTGAGGATTCTAATTCATTTATCAGACAGGATTGGTGGGGGTTCGAAATAACCGACGCATATTCTAATTTGGTTGTTTAGCTCTTTAGTTTTGTAGTGGTGTCAAATAGAAACCAGTTTCTTCGCAGGAAACCCAGTGTTTGATTAGTATTTCGTAGAATTATTTAACTATGTAATTTTCCAGATAAATCAATTGTAAGGTGAACACCTAGGTACTTCAACGATTTCACGTTGCATACAAATACCTGTACTTCTGAATGACCACCCTGATCTCATGACCATTATTGTGGAAGGTATGTCTATACAAGCTTTAGAGAAAAACATAAATGTTTATTTATTGTCCCTTCAAAAATAACGGTTTTTCATTATTATTAATTTTTTTTTTTTTTTTTTGCGCGCGTATGATGTTTTTTGTGCAGCATTTCTCTGCGGGCTTAAAGAAATAGATATCTTTGTAGAGATCGCTGGCTGGCTGCACTATGTTGTTGTGTGTGGCCCCCTTGTCTGCCGTGTTTGTGCAGGCCTAAAAATTGATGTGCGTCGTTGTTTGTCCAACGTGGGGGACAATCTGATTTTAGTTCATTGTTTTCTGTGGTTTTTTTTTTTTTTTTGTATACAGTGTTTTGTACTGCTTATAGGATTTTATGTTGGATCTTTCATGATCAAGTAGTTTTCGTCCTCTGAGACTTTCATTTTGTATGGCCGTGCAGAGGGGGGGGGGGGGGGGGGCTGTCGCCTTGTCACGCATGCCGACGCCTTTTGTGGCGGCCCCCCAGACAACTGTATTCCTCGACGGTTTTCTGAATAAACTTTGATTTGGTTTGATTTCATGTCTAGACCGTGATTCCATAATCGCGGGATCTTGTTTTTTAGTGAAGGTCATGCGTTTAGTCTCATGTATTTATCCGCATTTGACAATCAGCACACGACAGTGAACTTTTGTGTAGATCTGCCTATAGTATTGCGCTATCAAAGGGACAGTTAATGGTCCGGTGGATGACGCAGTCGTCTACAAATGGTCAGATTGTTGACTGAATGTTTACGTGAATATCATTCATACATATTGGTCCAAGTACTGATCCTTGCTGTACACCAGATTTTAACGGCTCTTGTGCGGGAGGAGGGGCGGGGATATGTTATCGTAACGACGCACTGAAATTTATTTGAAAGAGTGAGAGATACATTTAATCACACCCATTTCTATATTAGCCTCCCAATTTTTTTTTTTTATCGACCTTTTATGCGGAACGCGATCAAAAGCTTTAGAAATGTCGATAAAAATTGCATCAGTTGCCGGGGAGGAGTGAATAATTTTATGAAGATCCGTAATTCGCTCGAGAAGTTCACAGGAACGTCCTTGTTGAAAACCACGCTGGTTTGAAAAAAAGCAATGTTAGTCACGAAATATTTTATAGTCTGAGAATAAATTGTGTTCGAGTAATTTACATGATCCGCAAGCAAGAGACATAGGTTCGAAATGTATGAAGGATTTGTAATTGCCGGATTTGTAGATGGGGATGACATGGGCCAGTTTCCAGTCATCCGGTAGCGTGCCGGTAGCAAGCGACTTTTGGAAGAGCGCTCCTAGAAGTTTACGGGATATGTATTTGGTTATTTTTAGTAACTTTACATTTTTTTCCGTCCCAACTAGAGATGTAAGCGGTTGAAAAAAACATCGAAAATTTCGGGGAAAAAAAAAAAGTTTTTTTTCGTTTTTTTTAACCAGGAAAAAATTGAAAAAAAAAATCAGAGCTCGCAAACCGTGAAACGCTGCCGCGCGACGGTGGCGACGACGTCCACCTCTCCCTGGACGTCGAGAAACTTCTGTCTAACGTCGCAGAATACGTCGGGAAACCTCTGTCTAACGTCGCAGAATACGTCGGGAAACCTGTCTAACGTCGCAGAATACGTCGGGAAACCTCTGTCTAGCGTCGCAGAATACGTCGGGAAACTTCTGTCTAACGTCGCAGAATACGTCGGGAAACTTCTGTCTAACGTCGCAGAATACGTCGGGAAACCTCTGTCTAACGTCGCAGAATACGTCGGGAAACTGTCTAACGTCGCCGAATACAGAACCTGCAAGGGAATTTGGCCAAAAGAAGGAGTCTGGGAGTCTGCGAAGCACCTGGATCCATCCACGTGGTGGCAAGGACTTTGCTTCAACCAACCCTTGAGTCGCCTCGCCTCTCGCGTACTGCACATTTCCCCTTCTTCTGCGGCATATGGAAGAAACTGGTCCGAGTTTGAAAATGTGCATACCAAGTTAGGCAACCGGCTCACAGGGGATCGCGCGCAAAAGCTTGTGTACGTGCACTCCAACCTGAATGTCCGTAAGGCTTCGTACGCTCCACAGCGAAGCATTGACGCGTCCAGCGGAAATGAATCGGAATTATCGGACACGGATTGATATAAATGTCAGTCTTGACAGTTTGATGTGAAATCAATGCCTTGACGTGAAATCGTACCTAGATTTAGAAACCGGAACCTCTGCTGGAGCCTGGAAGTTTTCTGGTGCAGTAATATAACAATTAAATTATTTGCAGTGTTAACATAAATGTATCGGGTTTTCCATAGCTCTGTGCACAATCGTCTTTTTTTTTCAATTTTTCGTATTTTTCTGATAAAACAAAAAACTTGAAGAAAACCTGATTTTTTTTTTTTTCACGCCCAGTCAAAATTTCGTGAAATTTTACATCTCTAGTCCGGACCGGGGCTTGAATTTGTTGGCAGTCAATCTATTTCACTGGCAACTCCCTCACTTGTAACGATAAGTGTCCCTTTGAGCGGAGATCGTAGATATTAACATATTAGTCAAACGCTTTTCATCTGTGAAGACGCTACCAAAGAAATAAACGCCTCTGCTGCGTCCGATGTGTTCAAAACACTACCCTCTTCCGATAATATACAAGGAGCTACACTCTTTGGTTTAGGGTTCACTACACTCCAATATTTCTTCGGATTACATCTCAAAACGTTACAAGTCGTTTAAACTATTTAGGTTTGGCTCCCTTTTGCAACGCCTTGATCATGAACGATAAGTCCCAGTCGTCCTGAACACCCGAACGTCTAGGAAGGTTAGGATGCGTGCATAAAGGACCCGATTGGTTTCGTTTTGTTTGCGCGAAAGCGAGAACCATAAGACATGTAATACACTCCATATCCTTTTTCTTCTAGGCGTGCGAGAAAGCGTGCAAATCGTTGCGGCCATGGCACCACAGAAATGCAGCACGGAACGGTCGATCATTCCATGTTCACCTTCGTACGAATCACAACTGTACTCTAAAACGTCTTGAGGAAAAAAAAAAAACGACATTTTTTTTATAAGCAAATTTATGAAGCTATTGGTATACAATAGCACAATACGTCGGGCATAGAAAGGTTTCCCAAGCCAGGGCTGCCAAGTTCAACTGGATGCTTCCAGAAAATTTCAAAGACGATGTAAACAATTTGAACAGTAACAATGGAATAGGTTTATTGGAAACTCGGTATTAAATAATGTACACGTGGTTGAACACGGGTCCTTGTGAATGAGAGCCGCTTGTCAGACCTGGAATGTCTTGGACACGTCCTGTCGTCGAGTGGTACGTGCGCCGTCTAGACCCCTTGCTGCAACAGAGAACTTCAAATAATGAAAGAACGAATCAAACAGCAAATCAGTTATTATAAAAAGCCGCGGTAACCTCAGAAATTATTTTCGTTTACCTGTCACAAAAAAAAAAAAAAACACAACCGGCTGCTCTAATTATGGTGGAGTGGTGAAAGCAATTAGGCAAGAAAGATTAGATAAACTAACGAAAAGCTGACATTACAAAAAAAAACTTATAGGAACAATTAGAAAAGCGGGGTTTTTAGATGTCTAAAACTAAATGGATATTTGGGAGGAGGAAAAAGATGTGCAGTCTACAACAGTTTGATTCAACTAACTTAAAAGAAGTTTTCTGGGCTTGCAATATCTGGCAAACTTATCTTCATTAAGAAAGGATGATGATGATGATGAATAAGAAAGGAATAAAACGCCACGTGGAAGAAAAAAGTTAACCTCTCGATTTTACATTGACTTCAAATGAAAGAGGCACACACGAGGACGAAAAAAAACCAATTTTTCCCAGGCTGCTGATCTTTATGCAGCAAGAACAATATCGCCGCGCTCTTACGTAGCCAAGTCGGCAGCGCGCTTGGCCAATACCACCTAGAAGACAAGGCCTGCGCATGACGTCATCGTTAGTAGATCCCCGACCCGTTCCAAGCGGCAAACAGGCTGAAGTTTGACGAGAGTAGGGGCAATGTAGGGGCCGTGTCGCATTCACTTCCGGCCCCAGCTGTGTGCGCGACTGCTGAGCGCGAGCTTACAGTTCATTTGCAACGTGCATGCGGACACTCCCTCGGCCAGGAGCGCGAGCTAGAACGCGCTCCTGGCTTTGAGACGGGCATTTCTAGCGCGCGCGCTCGTTCTGCGGGAGAACGCTTCGAAGCAGCGACCTCGAGCTCTCGTGCTTGCGGCGTTGGCTGCATTCTCTGCTTAAGTGTGAACGGACTATTAGCCCCGTGCGCGACCGAAAGCGTCGCTGTGGTCGGCCTTCCACGATTGGCCGAACGCTGACTATGACGTCGGAAAGGGGATTTTCATTGACGGAAATAAGAGGAATGAAAGAACTTTAATTTTGACGGTGTTGGCAGTGTTCCTTTGAGAGCGCAATGATTTCAAGCTTCCACCATACTAATAACAAACACCATCGAACTTGTTGTTTGCCAGGTAATGACGTCACAAAGGGGAACCACAGGAGGGCGCCACCAAAACTTCTCGCCGCTAATAGGGAGTATTCACTGGCGGCCATAGCTGTGTGCTTGGCTGCGGAGCGCGTGCTGAACGCGAGCTTCCACAGTTCTTTCGCCACGTGCATTCCGCACCACCAAGATTGCCGGTCTTGGCAGCCTATTAATGCGAGCTCGTTCTGAGCATGCGCTCTAAACAGTGACCTCAAATATGGCGGCCAGTGAATACTCCCTATAAACAGCGCACTCAAAAATGGCGTGCAATGCAAGCGTCCAGCGAAGGGCTTTGCAACCATTCCCACAGCAGTAAGGCATTTTTACTCCTGCATTTGGCGATCCACGTGAACGTCTAACCTCATCGTATGCTGTAGCAACAGACACTTGGCGTGAGCATTTGTTTCATTAACTACTACACAAACCACTAAGCAGACGACGTAGCAGACGACGTAGCAGACGACGTAGCAGACGACGTAGCAGACGACGTAGCAGACGACGTAGCAGACGACGTAGCAGACGACGTAGCAGACGACGTAGCAGACGACGTAGCAGACGACGTAGCAGACGACGTAGCAGACGACGTAGCAGACGACGTAGCAGACGACGTAGCAGACGACGTAGCAGACGACGTAGCAGACGACGTAGAAGACGACGTAGAAGACGACGTAGAAGACGACGTAGAAGACGACGTAGAAGACGACGTAGAAGACGACGTAGAAGACGACGTAGAAGATGATGGTGCTCATCCTGGCTACCTAGAGGGCGCTGAGGGGATCTAATGATGACGTTTAGAGGAGGAAACGCGCAAGCCTTGTGTTCTAGGTGGTATTGGCTTGGCTGACACGCACATGGCTCGGGTTCGATTTCAGAAACTGCGTGTTTCTATCGTTCTTGACCCAAGAAAAAAATTCGAGAAGGTTGAAGAACCGTCTAGCTTGTACATTTCTAGAATGCATAGTTTGAGAACGATCGAGGAAAAGTACTTCAGTCTTTCAATGAAAACATAAAAGAAGCTGCACCGCGCCGTTCAAGTCAGCCCCGCCCCAGCGCTTGATCCTGCTGTTACGCCGCCATCGACTCTAGCCTTTTTCTACGTTACTTTGGGCCCAAGTTCGCCCCATTGAACGTTTCGTTTCCTTCAGTCATTCGGTGCCTCATCCATTGTCATTCGTGACAATATGAAACTATTTCTTGCGGTGAAATTCCTGTGAAATAGCAAGCCAGATTTCGGTTCTTTAAATTGACAGTACTGTTGAAAAGCAAAGAAATCCACTATTTCTGAACGACTATAAATGTTAGCAGCTAAAGGTATGTTGTTTTGATCGGTATTTGCCAAAATATACTTTAGCCAAAATTTTCGAAGTCGTAGGTTTCATTTTTTGTTTTTTCATGGAGCGGACATTCACAAAATACTACAACCGAAAGTCAAGCAATATTAATAGCTACTATCTCGGAGCTATAAAGGCAAGCTGGTACTCAAGTGGTACTGAAACAAAATTCTAGCGCCGGCAGTTTGATACTTTAGACCCATGTTGCGGATAAAAAAAACAGGACGCGGGATGGCCAAAAAAACGTGCTTTTCGTGTAAGGCTCGTCAAATTATGAGGCGCTGGAGAAATTCAGCCTTCTGCATTAAGTCCTTATTTCGAACTCTTTTTGTTCGCCTTCCGCCCATTGAAAAGCATGCGGGAAGGGCCTTCGAACGCACCTGGTATCGCTGTGCCGCAGCGTTCTTCCGCACGTCTGCTTTCCTCGCCGTCACCATGGCAACGAACGCCGAATGAATGGAAGCACGCACGGTACCGCCGCGTGAAGCCAGCAACAGCTGACGCCATTTTACGAACGCCGTCTGCTATAGCCAAAGCCGAACGCGGTATGTCAGATCAACCGCCTCCGCCGGTGCTCGATCGCCGACGGCGATCGAGCACCGGCGGAGGCGGTTGATCTGACATACCGCGTTCGCCTCCGCCGGTGCTCTATCGCCGACTCGTTGTAAATTTTGATCTCAAAGTTGCTCCCCCAATCAATATTAAAAAAGTAAAGCTTATTTCTGACTACAATAAAGCCAATTTTGATCTTATTAACCAAAAACTGTGCAGTTATCTGGACATATATCTGCCACAATTTGATCAACGAAGCGTGCAGGAAAATTGGAGATTATTTTGTTTAAAAGTTAACGAACTGATTGATGCACATGTACCCGTCAGGCGTATTCAATCTGATGCTAAATCACCTTGGTATACTAACACCCTAAAACGTCTTTCCAATAAAAAACAGCGACTTTTTCGTTTAGCTAAATTACGTAACACGATTGATCGGTGGGAAGCATACTTTGCGGCTGAGGTCGAATATTCCCAAGCTATGTCTGACGTCAAAGAAATTTTTTTTAAGAACACTTTACCGAGTCTATTGTTAAATGACCCCAAAAAGTTCTGGAAGACTGTTGATGTGAATGACGACGGCTTAATCTCTCTTAGCGATGGGTCTGGGGCGTTAATCCCTGCGACAGAATATCCATCAGTGTTTAATAATGTTTTTTCAAATAGTTTTTCTGTAGGTGATGGAAATGTATTTTATGACGTTCCACGTTGTGAGTTTAGCCCTATGTTTCCAATTTCCATGGAGCCTACTGGAATTGTAAAGTTAATTGATTCTTTGAAAGTATCATCGTCATGTGGAAGCGATAATATTAACTCAAAATTTCTAAGACAAACTAAAATGTACTCATCCTTTTTTTTTTTTTTGGCTAAACTTTTCCAGCAATCTCTTGAATGTGGAACGCTCCCAATAGAATGGAAAACTGCGAAGGTGGTTCCCCTTCATAAGTCCGGTAACAAGCATTCTCCATTAAATTATCGACCCATTTCACTAACAAGTATTCCCTGTAAAATAATGGAGCACATACTGTACTCTAATATTTTTAATTACCTAGAATCAAATTCATTTTTCGCCCCTGCTCAACATGGTTTCCGTCGCTCATTTTCTTGTGAAACGCAGCTGCTTCACTTCACCCATTGTTTGCATGCTATACTGGACAAAAACCATCAGGCTGACTGTATTTTTCTCGATTTTTCTAAAGCATTCGACAAGGTTAATCATAAGTTACTAATGCTTAAACTTTCTTCATTAAACCTAGATCCTAATTTGTTAACCTGGCTGGAATGCTTTCTTACCAACCGCTCACAATATGTAACTCTAAATGGCATTAATTCATCCCTGACTAATGTGGTATCGGGCGTGTCCCAAGGTTCGGTTTTAGGCCCGCTTCTTTTTCTAACATTCATTAATGATTTACAAAGTTGTGTTTCTTCCTCCATGCATTTATACGCAGATGACTAATTTATCGGGAAGTTCATGATGATGATGATGATGAACGCATTTTGCAATCTGATTTAAATAATATTACTCTTTGGTGCACAAAATGGCGTATGGAACTAAACCCTAACAAATGCAAACTAATGCGCGTTTCCCGGCAAGGCGCACGCCCTTCAGCATATACACTAACCGACATTCAACTTGAATTTGTAAACTCATACCGTTATCTGGGTGTTACTATATCGTCGACATTAACCTGGAAGCCTCATATCGATATAATAATCGCCAACGCTAACCGCATGTTAGGATACCTACGACGAAACTTCAGAACGGCCCCAGTTAACTTAAAACTTCTTTATAACACTCTTGTACGGTCAAAATTGGAATACGCAGCCTCTATTTGGGATCCTAATCACGCTTTTCTGCATAACGTTCTCTAACTAGTTCAAAATAACGCCGTTCGTTTCATTCTGTCTAATTATAATCGAACAGCTAGCATATCATCAATGAAGTCCAGTTTGTTGTTACCCTCTTTGTCATTGCGTAGAAAGTTTTTTTCGACTTTGCCTGTTTCATAAAGTGTATCATCATCAGTCACTGCGAGACCATTTCTTTACATTGCCTAACTATTACTCTTCGCGTCTGGACCATCTGAATAAAGTTGGATTAACACGTTGCCAAACAAACACTTTTTTTTATTCATTTATCCCGCATACATCAAACGACTGGAACCACCTTCCAGCAGATATCGCAACTATACCAGATTATTTTCTCTTTCGTCAATCTTTGTTTACTTTTCTGTTTGATGAGCCAACATGAGTCATTTTATTTTGTTAATTTTGCTCGTTACAGATATTGCTTACTGCTTTAGCCAATCGCAGTGTATTTTTGATGTTTGAATTTCTTGCCGATTGTTTCTTTTTTTTTTTGGCAGTTTGTTTTATTTTTGTTTGCTTTGCCCCTCCCCTCTACAATGCCTCGGCGCTTGAGGGTTTGTACAATAAATAAATAAATAAATAAATAGTAAACAAAAAGAAAACGCAGTGTTCACTTACCTTCGTTCGCGTTTCTGCTTTTAACACGGTCCAAAGCCGAATTGAAAATTGTCGATGGCGATCACCCCTCTGGCGCGACTAGTCGTGTAGGCTTCGATGAAGAACTGCACATTCAGAAAAAGGTACAACAACATCAGGTTACAGCACAGCGCATGGTCAACGAGGCCGTGTATTACGAACAAGAGGTTTGGCCATTCATGTAGCGCGGGAAATACTGCTCGTCGGCCACTCGAAGAGCGTGCAGCCTGCGGCGCAAGATGTACCATGAAAGGCAGAAAATGTTGAACAAATATATTTTTCGTTTCTGCAGGTGTCTCGCATCAAGCTACCGCTTTAAGACGAGAGTTAGCACGTAGCGAGCTGGCTTAGGAGCGTCGTACTGGATTCACGGCAGACTCACTCGCACGTCCTGGTGCGCGGCCATGGGAGACGCGAAGTGCCTCCAGCCGGGCCCGTCTTTGTCCAGCCTGAACAGGTGCCGGTTGACGGTGTCCTGGGCCACGATCTCGAGCCTGTCGGCGCCCTCGCCGTACACGATGTACGAGAGGCTCAGGCAGGCCATGGCGTTCGGGTAGCCCGGCAAGTAGGGCGTGATCAGGCGAGACACGTTGTAGCCCACGTTCTCGGCGTGGACTACCATGTAGCGGCCTAAAAGAAGGGGGAAAAAAGACAAGATTCTGAGTACGTTACGTAGGGTCACCATATATGACACCTTCCCTCCCAAGCAACAGGAGGACCTACTAGGTATAAGCAATGTGTTGCTTATACAAAAGTGACAGGTCAACGGGGTAAGCTCCTCCCACTTCTCTAGCAGAGTGAACGCTGGAGTCCTCCCACTTAAACGGGGAAACTGAATTGGTGTATAGATCACGTACGTCAGGTAACGCGACGTCGATTGACGTCACGTGACCTAAACAATTTAGTTTCCCCGCTAAATTTAGCGACAAATGCAGGGACGGACAATGATTTGGGATTGGGGGTTCCGTTAAAAACCACTCCCTTTTAACTCTTAACTTGTCCCCGAATATAGTTACATTGTTTAGGTAACGAAGTAAAAACCTCACCCTTAAGGAACGAGCAGCGCATTTCTTTTTTGTCTTTCGATTAAGTAACGGTGTTTATAGTAACTTCTGGAGTGGAACGCGTTGTTCGAGGCGGGGCTTAGGCCGCACGTCCGGGAGCTTCCTGGCTCGTGACGACGACCATTCCCCGAAGTGTAGAACCCAGGGGTCCCCGTGGAGGTGGGAGAATTGGTAACGTAACGAACGGTTTAATTACATGGTAGCGATACAGTCGTCAAATCCAAGAGAACAAATGGAGCTCTCACGCCCCGCCTTATATAGGGGTCCGTTTTCTCCCTCTCTCTCCGCCAGGGCAGCAGGTGCGACAGCCACGTGCTTTGCAGCTGGGTCCGTCGCGACGTAGTCAGAAATGAGTCATAGCCAAGGTTCTCCGCAGTTAGGCCAGGCCTCTCTCCCCTTCCGGAGCGCACGAACCCACACGCACACACACACACGTCCCGTTGACGTCACGGACGCGTTGAGACACGTTTTGGGACTCGTTTCCGTAGCGTTGAAACTCGGAAGAAGGTTGCCGAAGGTTCCATTCTTAACAGCCCCTCCGGGGCCAGGGAAACCTCGAATGGCCGGTGGTACAATCGCTGGCCTGAAGAGGTGGGCTTGGAGTAGGCCTTGAGAAGACGCTGCAAGCACCAAACAAACTCCCAAACCTCTCACAACGGAGGCATCAGCGGAAACGTCCCCCACAACACCACGCCACACCGCAGTCAAACGCTCGGAATTCGCCAAAGACCCGCCAGACTGGATTACGGATTACCAAAATTTGGTACAATTCCGGGTATCGAGACCCCCTGTCGCCAAAAAAAACTCATTTTTCCAACGAGGTATCTAAGAACAAAATACAAAAGACAAAAACTCTTCGCAATTTGTGAGGTCCTTTTGGGGTTTCAACGAAGTGCCCCCACTTAGATCCTCATTCCCGTGGATGACGAAGACCTCTGAGATCATCCCTACGATTTTTCGTGATGTCAGAAAAATCTGCTCAACCCATCGGCATTGCCGTTAAATTTGCCTTTTCATTTTCTTACGCTGAAGTCATAGTGATCGATTTTCACGTGATTTCTAGACGTGAAAATGCGGTCCTTATAGCGCCGATAAAACAATCCGCCTCTTTCGTTCCCCGTCACATTGGTCCTAGCAATCTCCTGAGCTGTACAGCGAAACCCTGACACACTAGGGTCGCTCTTCTGCTCGACTCTGTCTACTCGTAGCAGAGGACCAAAGTTACGCGACGCCGGAGCTACGAGAGATCTTTCACTGATACCCTCTTCCTCCGCCTTTTTCGCCGGCGCGTTGGGACGGCGTACGCTTTCTAGTGCTACGAGGTCAGGCTGTTCTACAACCTGGTCCCTCTCATCCCGGTTTTCTGCCTCCAACTCTGGGAGTGCTTGCTCCCCGTCAGCTGCCTCTGGCTCTGGATCCCTCGTCAACAAAGGGGCGACCTGACGCGATTTGGACCTCGTACATGACTGAACTAGCCCTTCTCCCAGTTGTTGACCCCTTTCGCGCAGCAGGAAATCTGACCGGTTAGAAAACAAATAAGGATATTCCAACGGGACTGTCTGCGAGACAGCCGCCTCTGTCACTAGCTCTCCGAACGGGCCAGTTATCCTTACTGTCGCCATAGGCAGACAGACACTGTGCTTTTCAAGCAGCTGCTTGATCCAAACTACCTTTCCAGTAAAATCGGATGGCGTTACATACGACGGATGAACAACGTCCATCGTCGCTGCACTGTCACGAAGCACCCTGCACGGCTTTCCGTTTACCTGGAGCTCGTGAAGATAGGGACGAAGGAGCTTCAGGTCCTCGTCACTACCGTTCACGTACGAGAACACTACCCGCGGTTTCTTACATCTGGCCGCTGTGTGTCCCGGCTCCTGACAGTTGTAGCACAGGAACGGCTTCCTTGCCTCGAACTGCCCTGTTGGGCTTTTCCGCGCCTCGTCTCCGTTCGAGTGTTCTGCGCTCTTTTCTGGGACTTTTTGTCCTGCTTCGGGCTTCTCGGGCCCGTTTTCTCGCGAGCCGTTACCCTGTCGGAAGGTCTTGCGCTGATCGCTTCGGCCGGATTCGCTTTCCTCTCCGCTCAGCTTTCTCCGCGTTGCGTACTCTTCGGCTAGCTCAGCGGCCCTTTCGACAGAGTCGACTCCCACCCTGTCCTGCACCCAGAGCTTGACTGACTGCGGAATGCTACGAAAGAACTGTTCGAGGCACACACACTCGACTACCTTGTCTCGGCTTTCGTACACTTCCTCGCTCTTCAACCATTCTATCAGGTTGGTTTTAAGCCCGTACGCGAATTCCGAGTAGCCCTCGCTGCTCTTTTTGGATGCGTTTCTAAACCTTTGACGGAACGCCTCGGCAGAAAGGCGGTACCGCTTCAAAAGGCTGGACTTCACCTTGTCGTAGTCGTCCGCGTCTCCAGCACTAAGGCGCGCGACAACCTCTGCAGCCTCACAGGGCAACAGAGTCAAAAGCCGTTGCGGCCACGTTTCTGGGGCGAAGCTCAACTTCTCACATGTCCTCTCAAAGTTAACTAAGAATAGGCCCACGTCTTCCCCAACTTTAAACGGCTGCATGAGCTTCTTCATTTGATACGACTCGGTCTCACTTGCTCGTACTGGAGCCCCAACTCTACTGTTCTGCGAGTTTAATCGCTGTTGTTCAATTTCGAGCTCTAGCCTTTTCAGCGCTCGCTCCTGGTCTCGTTCCTCTTTCGCTGCAGTCTGTGCTCGTTCCTCTCTAGCTGCAGCTTGCTCCTCTTTCGCTGCAGCCCGTTCCTCTTTCGCTGCAGCCTGTTCCTCTTTCGCTGCAGCCTGTTCCTCTTTCGCTGCAGCCTGTTCTCGCTCCTCTCTTGCTGCAGATTCACTCTTAGCGTTCTGAAGCAGTTCCCACGTATTTTTAATTTCCTCTGCTTCCGCGCTCTCTGAAATCGCTTTACTGATCTCAGATTTCTTCATCTTTTGCTCCACCTCCACACCCAATTCTTCACATAAACAGAGTAAATCTGTTCTTAGTAACCTCATCAGATCCATGATCGCTGCTTTTTAGCTTTGGCTTTGTTCTAAAACTTGTCGCGAGGTTGTACACAAACCTAGCGCACGAGTCAAACACTAAGGATTCCCAGCAGTTCAAAATTAATTACCCATAATCTGAAGCCTGGCGAATCCCAAAGCAAAGTCCAAACGCTCACCCGCAGATGTAGCACGATGTCGCATGGTCCGATCCCAACCGCTGCCAACCAGTTGTTCGAGGCGGGGCTTAGGCCGCACGTCCGGGAGCTTCCTGGCTCGTGACGACGACCATTCCCGAAGTGAAGAACCCAGGGGTCCCGTGGAGGTGGGAGAATTGGTAACGTAACGAACGGTTAATTACATGGTAGCGATACAGTCGTCAAATCCAAGAGAACAAATGGAGCTCTCACGCCCCGCCTTATATAGGGGTCCGTTTTCTCCCTCTCTCTCCGCCAGGGCAGCAGGTGCGACAGCCACGTGCTTTGCAGCTGGGTCCGTCGCGACGTAGTCAGAAATGAGTCATAGCCAAGGTTCTCCGCAGTTAGGCCAGGCCTCTCTCCCCTTCCGGAGCGCACGAACCCACACGCACACACACACACGTCCCGTTGACGTCACGGACGCGTTGAGACACGTTTTGGGACTCGTTTCCGTAGCGTTGAAACTCGGAAGAAGGTTGCCGAAGGTTCCATTCTTAACAGCGTACAGGACAAGTACCCAACCTAGTTTTCTCTCCGGCTCGCCTCTGTAATTTGGACGACGAGAAAGCGCGAGACAGATAATAAATACATGTGCACAAGGTATGCAAGGAGAGCGGCGCAACAGTTATCCCCGAATGAACGCGTTAAAAAGCGAGAAATTATAAGGGAGTCTAATACCCCATTCACACGGTCAACATAAAGGTACCTTTAACGCGGGTCTTTTTGCTATCGGCGAATCAAACCGTGCTCTTGGGTCTCGAGCACACGCCACGAGCGGAAGATTGTTTATTGATTGGCCGCAGAGAATAAAGGTCCCTTATCTAAAGGTACCTTTACAGTCGTGTGAATGGGGTAGTAGACCGTACGCCAGAGCTCGCTCCCGATATGCCACGCCGCAATTCGCAGCGTGGTGTCAACTAAAACTCTGTTCATTGCGACAAATATGGGAATCAACTGCCGCTTCATAAAATCGACACATTCCAAATAACGAGAGAATAACGCGAAACTTTCAAGCTGAGGTAACGCGTTCTTTAGAACCTCTATAACGAGAAACGTAGACTCGGTTACTTTTTGTGTGAGTAACGATATTTGGTTACTTTATTTCAGTAACCTGCACATGTCTGCTCAGAAGGAACAAGGTCAGCCAGCAAGACTCGGAACTGTAAACGGAACTGTAAGATGATTCAGGAGGAGCATCCTACATCACTTCAACAATTTCACCTCCCCCCTCCCTCTCATAATGCCCCCCCCCCCCCCCCCCAAATGACCTGAAGGCAGCGGCGTAGACTTTCCATTTTCCGGGGGGGGGGGGGGGGGAAGGCTGAGAAGTTCTCCGGGGAGGGGGGGGGGGGTGCTTTTCCGCGCAATCGTTCTTACACTGGCAATTATCAGTAGTTTATTTTAGGGGGTGCATTTTACAGCGTATGTATATCGCCATGTGTCCGTCGCTGTGTGCGTTATTTTGTTTACACGCCACTACTACAGGTTTTCCCGCTCATTTTAATCCAAGCGACGACCAATTTAATCCCGGGGTCACTCAATTTAATCCAAGCGCCATACAATTTAATCCAAGCGCCATACAATTTAATCCCGGGGTCAGTGAATTTAATCCACAATATATATATGCACTTATTTTGGTCAGTGGTCGTGTTTTCGCTTACACATTTGGTAACTTAGAACGATTGTTTATATAATTAGGACTTTTAGGGAACAATTGATAATTTTATTACTAATGTGATTACTTTGAGTTACTAGTCCCACTATTGACTATGTTGGTTACTCTTTTTAGAGCGCAGGTCTTAGGCACCCGTTTCCGGCTTGAGTGGCGTCGGCGTCGCCGTCGCCATCGGCGTAACCACGCGGTGCATGATGGGTAAATTCCCCCGCTAAAATTAGCGGAAAATTTCCCCGCTAAACCGAGCGGAAATTTTTCCCCGCTAAAGTTAGCGGAAAATTTTCCCCGCTAAGTCTAGCAAAACATTTGCCCCGCTAAATCTAGCAAAAAATTTTCCCCGCTAAATTTAGTGGAAAATTTTCCGCGCTAAATATAGTGGAAAGTTTTCCCCGCTATATTTAGCGGAAAATTTTCCCCGCTAAATCTAGCGGAAAATCTTAGCAGCTAGATTTAGCAGAAAATTTGCCCCGCTAAGTCTAGGGGAAAATTATCCCCGCTATATTTAGCGGAAAATTTTCCCAGCTAAATCTAGCCGACAGTTTTTCCCACTATATTGGCTCGCCTCTGTAATTTGGACGACGAGAAAGCGCGAGACAGATAATAAATACATGTGCACAAGGTATGCAAGGAGAGCGGCGCAACAGTTATCCCCGAATGAACGCGTTAAAAAGCGAGAAATTATAAGGGAGTCTAATACCCCATTCACACGGTCAACATAAAGGTACCTTTAACGCGGGTCTTTTTGCTATCGGCGAATCAAACCGTGCTCTTGGGTCTCGAGCACACGCCACGAGCGGAAGATTGTTTATTGATTGGCCGCAG
This sequence comes from Ixodes persulcatus, assembly GCA_013358835.2. NCBI lineage: Eukaryota > Metazoa > Arthropoda > Arachnida > Ixodida > Ixodidae > Ixodes > Ixodes persulcatus. Next base: position 72,950 of record JABSTQ010009915.1, read on the forward strand.
AGAATAAAGGTCCCTTATCTAAAGGTACCTTTACAGTCGTGTGAATGGGGTAGTAGACCGTACGCCAGAGCTCGCTCCCGATATGCCACGCCGCAATTCGCAGCGTGGTGTCAACTAAAACTCTGTTCATTGCGACAAATATGGGAATCAACTGCCGCTTCATAAAATCGACACATTCCAAATAACGAGAGAATAACGCGAAACTTTCAAGCTGAGGTAACGCGTTCTTTAGAACCTCTATAACGAGAAACGTAGACTTGGTTACTTTTTGTGTGAGTAACGATATTTGGTTACTTTATTTCAGTAACCTGCACATGTCTGCTCAGAAGGAACAAGGTCAGCCAGCAAGACTCGGAACTGTAAACGGAACTGTAAGATGATTCAGGAGGAGCATCCTACATCACTTCAACAATTTCACCTCCCCCCTCCTCTCATAATGCCCCCCCCCCCCCCCCCCCCAAATGACCTGAAGGCAGCGGCGTAGACTTTCCATTTTCCGGGGGGGGGGGGGGGGGGAAGGCTGAGAAGTTCTCCGGGGAGGGGGGGGGGGGTGCTTTTCCGCGCAATCGTTCTTACACTGGCAATTATCAGTAGTTTATTTTAGGGGTGCATTTTACAGCGTATGTATATCGCCATGTGTCCGTCGCTGTGTGCGTTATTTTGTTTACACGCCACTACTACAGGTTTTCCCGCTCATTTTAATCCAAGCGACGACCAATTTAATCCCGGGGTCACTCAATTTAATCCAAGCGCCATACAATTTAATCCAAGCGCCATACAATTTAATCCCGGGGTCAGTGAATTTAATCCACAATATATATTGCACTATTTTGGTCAGTGGTCGTGTTTTCGCTTACACATTTGGTAACTTAGAACGATTGTTATATAATTAGGACTTTTAGGGAACAATTGATAATTTTATTACTAATGTGATTACTTTGAGTTACTAGTCCCACTATTGACTATGTTGGTTACTCTTTTTAGAGCGCAGGTCTTAGGCACCCGTTTCCGGCTTGAGTGGCGTCGGCGTCGCCGTCGCCATCGGCGTAACCACGCGGTGCATGATGGGTAAATTCCCCCGCTAAAATTAGCGGAAAACTTCCCCGCTAAACCGAGCGGAAATTTTTCCCCGCTAAAGTTAGCGGAAAATTTTCCACCGCTAAGTCTAGCAAAACATTTGCCCCGCTAAATCTAGCAAAAAATTTTCCCCGCTAAATTTAGTGGAAAATTTTCGCGCTAAATATAGTGGAAAGTTTTCCCCGCTATATTTAGCGGAAAATTTCCCCGCTAAATCTAGCGGAAAATCTTAGCAGCTAGATTTAGCAGAAAATTTGCCCCGCTAAGTCTAGGGGAAAATTATCCCCGCTATATTTAGCGGAAAATTTTCCCAGCTAAATCTAGCCGACAGTTTTTCCCACTATATTTAAGTTTCCCGGCTAAATCTAGCGGAAATTTTTCCAGCTAGATTTAGCGGAAAAATTTCCCCGCTAAATCTGGCGAAAAATTTTTCCCGCTGTATTTAGGTTTCCCCGCTTAATTTAGCAGAAAAGTTTCCCAGCTATATTAAGCAGAAAATGTTCCCTGCTAAATCTAGCGGAAACTTTTCCCCGCTAAATCTAGCGGAAGATTTTCCCCGCTAAATCTAGTGGAAACTTTTTCCCACTATAATTAGGTTTCCTTGCTAAATGCAGCAAAAAATTTCCCAGCTAGATTTAGCGGAAAATGTTTCCCGCGAAGTTTAGCGGAAAAATTTTCCCCGCTAAATCTAGCGGAAATTTTTCCCACTATATTTAGGTTTCCCTGCTAAATGTAGCAAAAAAATTTCCCAGCTAGATTTAGCGGAAAATTTTCCTCACTAAAACTAGCAGAAAAATTTTTCCCACTAAAAATTAGCTAAATCTGCAAAAAGTTTCCCAGCTAGATTAGCGGAAAATTTTCCCCGATAAGTCTAGCGGACAATTTTCCCCCTAAATCTAGCGAAAAATATTTCCCACTATATTTAGGTTTTCCCTGCTAATCTAGCAAAAAATTTCACAGCTAGATTTAGCGGAATGTCCCCGCTAAATCTAGCGGAAACTTTTCCCCGCTAAATTTAGCAAAAAATTTTTCCTGCTATATCTAATGGAAAATTTTCCCTCTATATTAAGTTTCCCCCCGCTAAATCTAGCCGAAAATTTCACTGCTTGGAAATCTTTCCCGCTAAATCTAGCGGAACATTTTTCCTGCTATAATTAAGTTTCCTCGCTAATCTAGGGGAACTTTCCCCGCTAAATTTAGCGAAAAATGTTCCCGATAAATCTAGCGGAAACTTTTTTCGCTATATTTATGTTTTCCCGCTAAATCTAGCGGAAAATGTTCCCAGCTAGATTTAGCGGAAAATGTTCTCACTAAATCTAGCGGAAAATTTTCCCGCTATTTTTAGCGAAGAACTTTTCCCGCTCAATCTAGCGGAAACTTTTTCCCGCTATATTTAGGTTTCCCCGCTAAATCTAGCGGAAAATGTTTCCTGCTATATTTAGCAGAAAACCTTTCCTACTAAATCTAGCGGAAATTTTTCCCACTATATTTAGGTTTCCCTGCTAAATGTAGCAAAAAAATTTCCCAGCTAGATTTAGCGGAAAATTTTCCTCACTAAAACTAGCAGAAAATTTTTCCCACTAAAATTAGCTAAATCTAACAAAAAGTTTCCCAGCTAGATTTAGCGGAAAATTTTCCCCGCTAAGTCTAGCGGACAATTTTCCCCCTAAATCTAGCGAAAAATATTTCCCACTATATTAGGTTTCCCTGCTAAATCTAGCAAAAAAATTTCACAGCTAGATTTAGCGGAAAATGTTCCCCGCTAAATCTAGCGGAAACTTTTCCCCGCTAAATTTAGCAAAAAATTTTCCTGCTATATCTAATGGAAAATTTTTCCCTCTATATTTAAGTTTCCCCGCTAAATCTAGCCGAAAATTTTCACTGCTTGGAAATCTTTCCCGCTAAATCTAGCGGAACATTTTTCCTGCTATAATTAAGTTTCCTCGCTAAATCTAGGGAAACTTTTCCCCGCTAAATTTAGCGAAAAATGTTCCCGATAAATCTAGCGGAAACTTTTTTCGCTATATTTATGTTTTCCCGCTAAATCTAGCGGAAAATGTTCCCAGCTAGATTTAGCGGAAAATGTTCTCACTAAATCTAGCGGAAAATTTTCCCGCTATTTTTAGCGAAGAACTTTTCCCGCTCAATCTAGCGGAAACTTTTTCCCGCTATATTTAGGTTTCCCCGCTAATAAATCTAGCGGAACATTTTCCTGCTATAATTAAGTTTCCTCGCTAAATCTAGGGGAAACTTTTCCCCGCTAAATTTAGCGAAAAATGTTCCCGATAAATCTAGCGGAACTTTTTTCGCTATATTTATGTTTTCCCGCTAAATCTAGCGGAAAATGTTCCCAGCTAGATTTAGCGGAAAATGTTCTCACTAAATCTAGCGGAAAATTTTCCCGCTATTTTTAGCGAAGAACTTTTCCCGCTCAATCTAGCGGAAACTTTTTCCCGCTATATTAGGTTTCCCCGCTAAATCTAGCGGAAAATGTTTCCTGCTATATTTAGCAGAAAACCTTTCCTACTAAATCTAGCGGAAATTTTTCCCCAGGTATATTTTAGTTTCCCCGCTAAATCTAGCGGAAAATTTTCCCATCTAGATTTAGCGAAAATTTTTTTTGCTAGATTTAGCGGGGAAACCTTATGCTAGATTTAGCGGGAAAAATTTCCGCCAGATTTAGCGGGGAAAATTTTCCGCTAGATTTAGCGGGAAAATTTCGCTCTAGATTTTGCGAGGAAATTTTTCCCTTAAATTTAGCGAGGAAAATTTCGCGCTAAAATTAGCGGGGGAAAATTTTCTGCCAGTTTCCCGCTAAATTTAGCGGGGAAATTTTACGCTTGATTTAGCAGGGAAAATTTTCCGATGACTTACAGCGGCAAATTTTCAGCTGAATCTAGCGGGGAAATTTTCCGCTAGATTTAGTGAGGAAAACTTTCCGCTAGATTTAGCGGGGAAACTTAAATATAGCGGGAAAAATTTTCCATTAGATATAGCAGGAAAATTTTCCGCTAAATTTAGCGGGGAAAATTTTCCGCTAGATTTAGCGGGAACATTTTCCGCTAGATCTAGCTGGGAAACTTTTTTGCTTGATTTAGCAGGGAAACCTAAATATAGTGGGAAATATTTTCCGCTAGATTTAGGGGGGGAAATTGTCCGCTAGTCTTAGCGGGGAAATTTTCCGCTAAATCTAGCTGGGAAATTTTTTGCTAGATTTAGCTAATTATAGTGGGAAAAATTTTCTGCTAGTTTTAGGGAGGAAAATTTTCCGCTAAATCTAGCTGGGAAATTTTTTTGCTACATTTAGCAGGGAAACCTAAATATAGTGGGAAAAATTTTCCGCTAGATTTAGTGGGGAAAATTTTCCACTAAACTTCGCGGGGAAACTTTTCCGCTAAATCTAGCTGGGAAAAGTTTTTGCTACATTTAGAAGGTAAACCTAATTATAGTGGGAACAAGTTTCCGCTAGATGTAGCGGGGAAAATTTTCCGCTAGATTTAGCAGGGAACATTTTCTGTTTAATATAGCTGGGAAATGTTTCTGCTAAATTAAGCGGGGAAACCTAAATACAGCGGGAAAAATTTTGCGCTAGATTTAGCCGGGAAACTTAAATATAGTGGGAAAAGCTGTCCGCTAGATTTAGCTGGGAAAATTTTCCGCTAAATGTAGCGGGGATAATTTTCCGCTAGACTTATCGGGGCAAATTTTCTGCTAAATCTAGCTGGGAAGATTTTCCGCTAGATTTAGCGGGGGAAATTTTCCGCTAAATATAGCGGGGAAAACTTTCCGCTATATTTAGCGCGGAAAATTTTCCACTAATTTTAGCGGGGAAAATTTTCCGCTAACTTTAGCGGGGAAAATTTTCCGCTCGGTTTAGCGGGGAAATTTTTCCGCTAATTTTAGCGGGGGAATTTACCCATCATGCACCGCGTGGTTACGCCGACGGCGACGGCGACGCCGACGCCACTCAAGCCGGAAACGGGTGCCTAAGACCTGCGCTCTAAAAAGAGTAACCAACATAGTCAATAGTTGGACTAGTAACTCAAAGTAATCACATTAGTAATAAAATTATCAATTGTTCCCTAAAAGTCCTAATTATATAAACAATCGTTCTAAGTTACCAAATGTGTAAGCGAAAACACGACCACTGACCAAAATAAGTGCATATATATATTGTGGATTAAATTCACTGACCCCGGGATTAAATTGTATGGCGCTTGGATTAAATTGTATGGCGCTTGAATTAAATTGAGTGACCCCGGGATTAAATTGGTCGTCGCTTGGATTAAAATGAGCGGGAAAACCTGTAGAAGCTCGTTACATGGCACGTAAACAGCGTCTCGGTAAGGATCATGGCCGGGGGTGGGGGGCCCTGCCCCCCCCCCCCCCCCCCGGACCTCAACAGGGGGGGCACGAGCCCCGATGCCCCCCCGTAGTCTACGCCTATGCTTGAAGGTAAGGGGGCGAGGGTATGAGGGTATGTTGTAACTTATAAGATGATCTGGCGGGCTAGTTGGTTACGCTTCAGGTTAAATTACGTTTCAAACAAACATCTATTAAAACGAGTTACCCCAACGCTCGTATCAAAACTACACTGAAGTGTAGGTCCGTTCACACTCTTGCGACCTCTTAAAACTTGGTGCCTTGAAACCTCTTACGAGAGGACACATTGGCGTCATCCATTGGGTAGGAGTGGAAACTTGGCGGTCCGGCGTATTTTCTATTTCTCTCGCGCATTATCCTTTCCTTCTTGGCTCGAAAAGCTTTTGTGAACGTTATAAACGAGCCTTTCTTATAGGTATTACGCACATTTGACCTCGGAAATCCCGCAAAACCTTCGCTCTTGTGAAATGGAGTTCCAGGGTCACCTCATAGATGGCGCCAGAATGCCAGTGTGTTCTCTCGTCCTAAGAAATTTTAAGAGGTTTCAACAGGTCTCGTCCCTCTCGGTCGTACTCGGTTGCAAGAGTGGAAACGGGCATTTAACTTTCTCCCAGGTGAAAAATTCGAACCTGAAGAAACGCGGAGGCACCAATTTAAAATTTTATGTTCGAAAAGGAAGTCAGTCCTCTGAAAAAAAAAAAAAACTTTGTGCTCCACGTAGCCTTCATCGGTGCCCCTCACTACTTTACACATAAGAAACGTTTCTCTATACCCCGTTCATTTTAAGAGCTGTAGATGCCCGCCGGACCAATCAGCCGCCTCCCTCTTATCAGCTGACCCAGCTCTCCGCGCGTGGGTATGTCCGGTAGAGTGGCGAAGTGGCGAAATGGAGGAGTGACTGGTCCAACAAGGTCAGTAGCTTCCACTGCACTCTCAGCTTACAGGTGAACGGAGTACGTGTACCTATGTCCCTTCGTTCAACAATAGTACTCGTCTTTTTGTCAGCTCTAATCCCGCTCTCAATTAAAAATTACTGCCCCCCCCCCCCCCCCCCCACACACAAAAAAATAATTGATTTTCATTTGACGACCAGGCCGGTACAACTTCCGCATTTATATGGAATAAACATAACGACCTTTTTTAGCTGCGAACACTTGATCGCCGTAGGATTAACGGATGAGAAATCAGCATATCCTAGTAACGAGTTTTGTTGATTTACTTTAATCGACGTTGTAATATTATACACTGTAGAAAACGCAGCCGCACGTTATTGTTTTCTACGAACATTTTTTTTGTGTATTTTGTAATCATGTTCGTCACGTGCCAAAGCACGTGCGTATATTCTCTTTTTCTTTTGATAGTGTGGTTTTTCGCTTTGGCACGTGGCGTTCGAACCTCGTCTTCTTCAGAGCAGAGAAAAACCTCGGAGTCGTTCAGCCACCACCGGACGCCTGTCTTACCGCTCATTCACACTGGAAGCGGATCCGCGTTTGCAAAGCGGTTGCGAACGCGGTTGTAAAAAGGTTCAGTACAATTGCACGCGCACTTGATGCCATCGAGTGCGCGTGCAATTGTACTGGATCTTTATACAACCGCGTTCGCAACCGCTTTGCGAACGCGGATCCGCTTCCAGTGTGAATGAGCGGTTACTCGCGACGGGCTCTGCCACGTCGTAACATACACAGAGCACAATAATCTCGGAGGAGGATACACGCCCCTATTAAGGTTATACACGTAGTAAAACGAATCAAGGGCGTGTCTAGAAACACGTTAGAGCCTATAAGGTGGTGTGAGAGCTTATACACACCAACTTGCGACTTGTATGACTATCTCGAGTTATGAGAAGAGCGGTTCGAATTGAACTGCACGGTCATCCCTGTAGCTTCACTTTTAGGAGAACAAATTCTAGCTTTCCCTAGCACTGTGAACGGCTATAGATGAAACAATAATATTCGACACGGACAACTATGTTCACAAACCTAGAGAAATCATGCAACAAAACTTTTCAAGAAAGATGTAGTTGCTTAGTGCAGCAAGACGCATTACGTTAGCCTGCTAGTCACAATATAAATTTTATTTCTTGTATTCAGTCAGCAAGTTAGCAAAGACAGTTTAGACATAATTAATATGACAAGGAAGTTGAAGCGGGCAATCTCCAGATGTTAGTCACCTTGTCGGTTTTGGAGCCCATTTTCCTCGGGGTTGAAGTGGCGTCCAATGTTCCTCTGATTGCGCATGCCGCAGTTGTGGTTCTCAAAGGTGCAGGAAAATAACATCACGTCGGGTTCTGCAAATTCAGACGCGCTGCATGTACAGCGAAATTTTTGCCATCTATGTGGTTATCACGGAGTGATAGCAAAATGTTATTGATGAACAGGATATACTCCCAGGAATCGTCAAGGTAAAAATGAACTTGCGCATCTTAACTACCGGTTCGTCGTGTTTCAAGACATTTTAATGTTGCTCAGTCTGAAATGTCGTGCAATAGAGCGCCACAAAAGAAAACGACGGGGAAGAGGTGTATTCGAAAATTGAACTGTCTCAATTAAACGAGACACCCGTCAAACTTCGAGAACTGTAGCTTAACACTGCGATAAATGTTCCGTCTTACGCAAGATTTTTTTACAAAAACGGGAGCAATAAGCTTGCTAGAGATAACGTAATAAATGAAGTCATTAAAGTCATAATAGACAAAAACTAAGCCAACGATATAAAGCAAGCTGCAAGGGCAGAACTGTTTAACGGAATTATATGGATTACTGTTCAATTCCTCGAGAAGAGAAAGATGCGATGCAGTTGACCTGAGACCTGACCTAATGTGATGTCAGGTGGTCATGGTGTAACCTAATGTCATGGTGTGATGCGCCATTCATCCGCTATATTTAGCGAGGAAACTGGCGTCACGTGACATTCCGGTGTCACATGACCTGACATTATCCTACGCAAGTTCACGTGACACCGTGACCTGACCTCGGGTCATGTGGCGTCGATTTCTCCGCAACTGACGGCACTCTTTCTGAAATTGATGCGAACGCCGTGACGTAAAATCACGCGACCACGCCATGTGACCTCGGGTCATGTCACGTCATTATATCAAATCGACGTCACTTGACCTGATGTCTCGAGATGTTGGGTCCCGTATTCGTTCGCCAAGCATGACATTGCACGCCGTTTTGAGAAAGAGTGCTGCTTGTTAAAAAGCACCATCAAATTCAATCGCACGTTGATTGAAATTTGACGCAAATGTCTACTAGTAATAGGATAAAATGTCGGTACGTTAAGGACTATTCGTTTTTTTTTTTTTTGTTTTTTTTTCCCTAAATTATGCAAAGTAAATTCGGCCCATTTAGTTCAAAACGCACGTGCTGACGCTGGAAACTTACTGGTGAGCCTGGGCACAGACGCAAAAGACACGTAGTTGGGTGGGAAAGGTCCCAGTGCCGGCATCGGAACTTGGTGTGGCTGAGACGGCATCTTTCTGTTAGATGGACTGCCGATTATGTTGGCGGGCGAAGCTGATGACCAGGGTATATACGTGTGATGGGCAATGATGGCTCCGGAGCGGGATTCCTTCCCCGGTAGACTTGCGTCGCTTCGCTCGGCAACTCCGGCTTCATGTAGAGAGGCATTCCCAGTGGGGAGGTTCGCTACTCTAGCGTCGGCATGCTGAAACAGCAATCGTCAAATTGTAAGTGCAACATGTGTTTTTCTCGGAGAACACTGGCGGCATAAATTTTGAATCATTCGTCGAGATACTGCCGCTTGTAAGTTGGTGGATTCATCGATTGCCCTTTAACGAATGCAACGTTGGAGGCTTCCTCGCTTGCATGATCATTTGGTTGAGAAGATATTGTCACCAACAAAGTTAGCACATGCACGCGACACTGAAAATAAACGTTCAATGAGTGGAACTTGTGCCTTCAAAACCGCTACCCAGGCACCTGTCCGGGATGTGGCAGCGAGCACCCCAACGTGTACCCCTCCATCTGAGAATGCCCCCCCCCCCCCCGGTGAGGGTATCACCCCCATTCCTTCCCCCAACTTTTACTCCTGGGAGGCGGCCCTATCCGGCAAAGAGCTCGATGACCAGCGAAGACTGTTTGAGCGAGCCCGCCGATTCTGGGCGGACAAGGGAGCTCTGGACTAAAAGCACCGACCGGGGACCGCAAGGTTCTTTCACTTTTCGAATATTAAAGTTTACGACGATGATCAGCGTGGAAACCGCGCGCGTTGCCAACTCCGTCACGCACGTGGCAATGTATAAACAAGCACTACTTTCTTGTGGGCGGGGAAGAATGTGCAACAACAAGGTCCGCCAATGACGCCAGTTTTCGCTTTAGAAAAAAAAAATAACCGCAGTGAATGAATCCACTTATTGTTGGCATCGTCATCCAGCGCATTATCTGTGTTGCCCGTTTATTGGCATACGATATCTCCTCACGCTCAAATACACCGTAGGAACGGCGGAAGAAGAGGTGTCTCAACAAAAGCAGCCTTGGTGGCAAATTTTAACTCGAGTTTCCCGGATCTCCCGGCAGGGGCACTGAAGATTTGGGGGGTTTCAAATCAAAGCGCGTCAGCATCATTGCCGGTGCGTCTTGTAGCGTCTTGTAACGAACGCGACACTACCACGCGGCCTCGGCAAGGCTTGGTGGCGCAAGCTACCGCCCATTACAAAGAGTATAGCCATTAACATCCATCCATCCATCCATCCATCGATCCTTCAGCATGTTTGCCTTTTGGGGCGGGTCGGGTATCCACTAACGATGACGTCATGCCTTGTCTTCTAGGCGGTATTGACGCCTTTTGGAACACTTGTTCTGTGTATGCGGGGGATCGGTGGCCGAGTGGGCTAGCGCACACGAGCTCGGCAGCATGTGGAGCAAAAGCTCGCGCTGCAAAACCCAGGGATCCTGAGTTCAATCCCCACCCCTAACCATGCGCGTTTCGACCTGGATGAGCATCGTACCGGCGTGCGGTCGTGTATCACTACTGCGTAATGCAAGTTCAAGACCCCAGGTTCCCAAGCAGCACAGATGATCCTCCGGATATCCTCAGGATGTCCTGACAGTTCCAGGGATGTTCTGTGGATGTGTATAGGACATCTGCGCTGCTAGGGTTAGCGGTTGTACTGCACTGGCTAAATCGCTCATATACAGCTGGGAGTCAAGTCGCCCGTTGAGGCAGACTAAGGGCTGTATAAACATACATACAACCCAATTTTGAACTCTGTAAGCATTTCTAAACTCGCGAGTTTGCTCACCTGAGGCGGGTTCTCGAGGTCCTTCTGGTCTTTGGCCAACCCGAGCGCCTCGGAGCTAACCGGAGAGCCGACGTGGGTGTCGTTGTGCCGGGCGTTTACCTGGTCACTTTGAAAATCAATAGACTCCACGCGTTGCATCCCGGCGTAGAGATCTGCAGACGGTGACGACCGCCGCCCCGGCTGTGCCTTGGTGTCGTCACTAGAGTCGATGGCACGCTCGGCAGCTGGGCGGAACTTGAAGCCGAACAATCCGTGAACCACGGGATCTGTGGCGGCACGCGTACAGTGCGCGACACTGTTAGCACGAACGAAACATTGCCATTTTTAGTTGTCGCTTTCTTACACCTCTAGAGCTTTATTCAGAACCGCGCTTTCCTGGTGGGAGATCCTCATTGAGGGCAACAACGTGGCAGTAAAGGTGAAGCCGCGGTCACACAGCGAATACATAACGCAGGAGACAGTCCATAGACAATGCTTGAGGCCTTTGTATGACGGTCACAATGGTCATAAAACAATTGTCTGCATACATGTTCCAAGCGTACACTGTTCGAACATGCTTGAGGCGCAGATAATTATGTCATGTCTGCAGCGAAGACAATGCCTTTCGTGCAATGTACGAGCAGGAGGACTGCAGTTTTTGTCTGCCTCAATGCACTGCTCGTGATGCACGCAAAAACGAGCTGCTTTCGTCTTCCGACTAACAGATGTGACGCTGAGTGCATGCAGGTCAGTGCAAAGAGTTAACTGCCCATCAATCTTAACCCGCGAATGTTGCAGAACCTGAACCACAGTCTTGTGCGGAAGGCATACAAACAGGCATAGCCCTTAACAACCTCGCGACAGCAAAAGGCTTGGAAAGCGAGACTAAAATGTTGGACGACACACTTTTAAGAAAAAAACAGTGAGTGCGCAGGCGTTCTTTTCCCCTGTCTTTTTTTCTTCGACCAAGTTTCCCAGCTTTTACTTTGTTGCTTTTGTTTGACAAGAACACTATTCCGGCGATTCGATCGAGCACTTCTTCGATAAATATTTAAGAAATATATTTTCGATCGATGCACCCAGCTGCATTGTGCGCCTTGCCCCGAACCTACGTACCCACAGTGCGTATCATAACATCGAACTAATGTTTGAAGGACACATCATCGACCTATTCAGTAAAATGAATATACAAAACTAGAACATTTACTATGCTACCCTTCTTGCTTTGGTAGTCACACCTCGGAGTCGGTATCCATTAATCCAGCTTAAAAGTTTAAGGTGCGGAAGTTTCTTAAGTTTGATACAACCAATGCAAGGACCGATGCATTTGAAACATTGAGAAAGTAAATACCTCAACTTTTTTTTTATAAATTTAATAACAGTCAGTTAAATGGGGCGCATATGGCTTATAGATGAGTCGCCAGCGTGCTTGGCTCCCAAGCGGGTGGCCGGGGTTCGATCCCTGCCATCGCCTGTTTTTATCTTTCGCCTGTCGTTTTTATCTATGTTGAGAATCATGTAGTTTGTTCGTGCTCACAATGTATAGATCCAGAACAATCAAGGACGAATGTTTTAGGCTTCCAGGAAAACCTTAAAGGGCAACTCCACTCAAACCGTCGACCCTATAGAAATGGCTGATATCGCTTTAGGGGGTCAAAATACGGTCATACCCAAAGTATCACGTCAAACCGACGCCGCATCCCCGATTAAAACCGATATTAAAAATGTTCTACCAGCTGGGTTAGCGGCTCGACAGCGGGTGAGCAACGCTGGCACTGGGTGAGCTAGTGAAGCGACACTGGTCAAAGACGTAGGTGTCGTCCTCGGCATTGCGTTGGGCAATGCCGAGCACGTCTTGTAGTGCTGTAGGTTGCACCAACAATCCGGTGCGCAACCCGGAGCTGCGGTTCCACCAGTTCTCAAGAGACCGGAAGAGGCACAACGTGCGGGTCGGTGTCATTCGCCGGATAGACTTCGGAAGACCGTGAACTCCGAGCTCCAACGCGAAGCTCTGCTCCCAGCGCTTTACGCCAGACAGCCACACACAGGATCTGCAGCTGCTGACTGCGGCGGGTTTCTCCACGAAATACGCGTCAATAAAGAACGATGCGGTGCCGTCGCTGTTTGCTTACCGTCCGCCGGCTGCTCCAGCACGAGCGGCCGCTCGCAGCAGGTCGCAGCAGCTCTTGTAGTGTACACATAAAGGCACATTAGCTTTAACAACTTAGACCGCTTGTGGATACCATCTGTCCGTCTGTCTCCCATTATTTCTGTTTCTCTAGGTCCGCGAGCTAGAAACAAATACAGTCGCGCTGCGCCGGCACTGACCGCGTCATATCATTTATAGGAGTCAAATTCGCTTTTCGGCCGGCAAATTTATAAATACACACTAACACTTACTACATTTGGTGCATATTTATAAAGTGCAGCGGTAAAAAAGAAAATGTGCAACGATTGTCTCGAAACTCCCCGTGCGTGCGACTGAGCCGGCCGTGTCGGTGCGTCGGCTCAGGAACGCGGGACGAGATCTAAGTCATGCCGTCGACGCGCAGCTGATTATCAGTGTTGCCAAGCTGCTCGAGCCGATGGTTTCGGTTTTAACCGTGCCGCCGGTACGAAATTTGAATACGCGATATCTCCAAAACTATACACACTACCGAAAAACAAATCACATCTCGTGATTCAGGGTCGCCGACTTGAACTAAACAGATCATAACCCAAAAATCGTAAAAATGGAGTGGAGTTGCCCTTTATGAGAAGCTGCGCGGGGTCAGTGTTTCCCCAGCGCTCTATCTCGCTACTACGCCGCCATCGACGCCTGCGACGCTGTCTCATTTCTTTCTTTTCGTTCAGGCACAAGTTGGCTACATTAAACGTTTAGTTTCTCCCTTTCCATTCACCGCCTCATCTATTGTCACTCGGGACAATGTGCAGGGCAAACTCTTACCCACAAAGCACTCCATTCTTTCCATTTTAGATGAGCGAACGCTGGAGAGAAGAAGAAATCGACTCGCCTCCACTCCAGCGTTCGCTCTGCCAAAGTGGAGACAATGGACGGCTTTCTGAAAGAAGCCTGTCTCGTTTTAACTCTGAATAGATTAGAGTTACTTTCTCTGCACGTCACATATATTCCAAATATGCCGGTTCCCTCCTTCGTCATAGTATAACTGGAAGTGATGGTGTGGGTGTACCTTGCTTTTCCGCATCGTTGCAAGAGACGGAGAGCGATCAGCAGTACCCAACTGAGTACTGCTGCTCAAAAATCAGCTAGAATACAAGGCCCCGCTCGTGACGTAATCGTTAGTGGATCCCCGCCCCAAGTGGCAAACGCGTTGAAGCTCGACGCCGGAAAAGACGACTCTGTCTTGGGCGTCGCCGCGTGTTAGCGTCCCGCTCGTTGGGACACGATGCGAGACGCGCCGGCGGCGATGTTGACGCAAGCTATAGACCTTTTCCATGTACTCTCGTTTCCTGTCACCTAATAGGCGTATCCGGTATGGCGACAAAAAAAAAAGTAAAACTTTTCAACCTGAAAATAAAAAAAAAAAATAGAGGGGAGTCAAAACAAGGATGTGTGACAGTTACGCTTATATCCTCTTTTGCATTGGCGTGAGAACAACGTTTTCGACTATACTGGAGGTGACGAATTTTCAAGATGGCGCCGCCCTTGTGTAAAAGGTATATAGGCGGCGCCACCTGGTTCCACTAGTGACGTTTGGTGGTTAAGGCCGAGGCCATGTCTTCGACGTGGTATTGCATGACTGCTCTCAAGATCACACGATGCCAGCGTACGCGTTGTCACGGCAAGGTGCAGGTAGTTGGCGCATGTATATAAGAATCGACGACTGCGCCATCTACTTTCGGCATAAATGACTGAACTGCAGCAAAGGAAGCACACATAACCCTCCAGCCAACCTTAAGAAGGGGTCCTTGCTCGCATCTTTTTCTGAAACGCCCGTAAACGTGAGGATTGTTCACGTTCTCCTAACTGAATGCAAACTCGGTACACCCCTCATAATAAAAGTCGCTCCTGGTGGGCCCACGAACTTACTTTGAATCACCATTGGTATATTCCAATAGCGTCATCAACGACAAAAAAATGGAGATCGAAATTCTGCATTTATCGTACCCCAATACGAACAACTCAAATTCTGTAATATTAGTTCGCGGTGTTACGCTAGCCTCGCACAACCATTCCCGCGTGTGTAATTCTAGTTCAAAAATAGGAAAAAACAATAGTTTCCAAGTGTTTCTTAGCGAAGCTCGCGAAGCGACGAACACTTGCTGTCGGACGCAACACTATCCCGACTACAAAAGCAAGTGCAAATTAGTCGCACGTACGTATTCCACTCCAGTGCACGCTCGCCCTAAGGTATAGAGTTCTGAAAGATAGGGTCGCGTTGGCACTCAGCGGTATCAGGAACCTCGAATGCAACGGTGGAAGTCGGAAGCGCCGAATCAATTTATTCACCAGCACAGATCATTTTTTTTTTTTTTTTAGTAAACCACGTGCCAGGAATTTTTATACTGGTACCCCGCGACCCAACAAGGTAACAAATACTGTGTAGTGATAGGACAACGATCCATGTGACTCGCACTGTGGATCCCGTGTTCTCCACCTACTTGCTTCCCACCCGTCTCTCGAGCGAAGTGGCTGAACTACTCGTTGAATTGGTTGTCACGTGACATACCGTAAAATAACCTCGTGGAATCCGCGTTGTTGCCCTCTCCCCTGCTTGAAACGCAACCCTCAAAGCTTGCAAACACGTCTCAACCATCCCTCAATACATTCTGCAATGCGCTTCTCCCTGGGGCGTTTTGTCGATTTCTACAGAGCCGAAATTTGAAAACCTCGCATTTAAATTAAAGCCACGGTTAGAGTGCGGCATACAAAAGACAACCTGCAGACACAGGCGTATTTCTTCCTTGGATGACGACCCTCTCACGTTGGTAATACTACAACTGCCTATGCATGAAACAAACATGCTTTCGATTAGGGCTGGCCAATTGGTCGATTCACCTACCGATGAATCGAGTAATGCGCGATATTTTGTTACCGGTTAATCGGAAAAATGTTGACGAGCCAGAAGTAAGTAATCATTAAACGCATTCACCCGCGCAGGCATGGACGAGCACACCTGTATGAAGGGCAAACTTTAGGTAAAATGTTAATCTGAAGAAGGGGCGAGATTTGTAACTCCAGACAAGTGCAGAAGGTTACACGTGTTCCGGGTACTTCAATGCCACGCGAGTGTTTGTTTAGTTTAGCAGGGACTACTGTGAACAGTTGAAGGAAGTCGCTCTTGCCGGATAACATCAACGAACCTTTCTGCCTCATGCAGCTGAAGTAATAATCTGCGTCTTTGATCTCTTCTCAACTACAGACCGGGGTTGATTCGTTATCGAAAGTCTATACTGCGCCGTTTATCACAAATTCAAACAAAAGCAACCCCCCCCCCCCCCCCCCCCCCAAAAAAAAAAAAAAAACTCACTTAAAAAAAGGCTATGCAATGGAACGAGCAAGGCCAATTGATCGATTAATTATCGATTAAAGGGTGACGATTAATCGGGTTAAACATTTTAATCGACGCCCAGCCCTACTTTGAGCATGCGTAGACCTGTCCGCACTGTGCGCAGTTAATTCTGTCACCACGTCCTCGGCGAACGCTTTTGTACGATGTAAGAGCAGCAAGACTGGCTTGAGGTCGATCGAATGCTAAACGGGTGAAAACCTTCTCAATCATTAGACCGTGAACCCAAGCGCGGCGTCTGGTAATCCGCAGAAGACACCTAGTGCGCATGCTCAGAAAACGTTCCACTGCCCTGTAGACAGATATGGTAGTGCGCAGAAGGAGAACGATTTATCTACATCAGTATGAACTGGTCATTCCTCGTTGGCCTGCAAGACCGGCAGGCTGCAAGAACAAGCCATACACGGAAGCTGTATGAAGAGGCTGCCCGGTACGGGTAGGGTTTAGTCACACCTGGCAGCAAGAATGCGTGGGTGACTGGACGTGACGAAAGACGGCAGGCAATGCCGCTTATCGGGGAATGTGCATTCCACCGAAGAGCAGATGACCATCTACGCGGGAGCCCCTGAAAACGTTATCGCGACGACAAATGGGGGACGCGGTTATGAGCTCGGAATCACTTCACGTGGGGAGTCGAAAAGTGTTGCCGTAATCGCTTAGCAGATTGTCGTTGGATTGCGAAAGCATTTTGCACTGTCCTGTCCCGCGTAAGAGTTTCTTTATTAAAAAAATACTCAGGCCGTTTTTTTTTTTTTTTTTTTTTTTTTTGAGCTATCCAAACAAATGCCATTTTCGAAATATTCAGAGTTTAGTACGGGTATTGAAAAAAAAAAAAAAACAGATAGAGATTATGCCGAAACCAAAATTCAAATTTCCGCGTGCTCTTCAGTGATGTCACGTCAAAAATGCGACAGACTTTCGGGTCGCGCAGGCGCTCTTAAACGGAGCAACTCGAGCGTTTTCTCGTGCTTCTCAGTGAATGAGCTTCCAGGCATTCATTTCCCACCATTAAACGTCTTGTGGGAACGTGGTTTGCTGCGAACTTTGTACCATTTCTGTCGTCTCACTTCACTGATGCCAGGAGGGGCTCTCTGTTTGAGAGACCCGATCTGAACGAAACTCAAATATTAAATAACGTCGCGATTTTTTTAGAGCGCAGCTTTAGGCGCCCGTTTCCGGCTTGAGCGGCGTTGCCGTCGCCGTCGCCGTAACCGCGCGGTGCATTAGGGGACGCGTGACGTCACTGATGACGTCATCGGCATCCGCATCGTCATCATCACTGATGACGTCATCGGCATCCGCATCGTCATCATCACTGATGACGTCATCAGTGACGTCACTGATGACATCATCGGCATCCGCATCGTCATCGTCATCATCACTGATGACGTCATCAGTCACGTCACTGATAACGTCGTCGGGGGTCACGTGACCCCCCCCGAGGTCACGTCACCCCCCAGTACCCTTCCCTCTTCCCTCCTCCTAAAGAGCTGCGCTCTAATTCGGCGTTACAGGGAGTTGTAAACGGCTTTAAGTTTTTTTTTTTTTTCCACACAATACTTGGGGGTTCGGTACAGCCGTGTCTATCGGTGTATTGAGCCAATTAAAAAAAAAAATCAGCAATCATAAAAGAAAAAAAAAACATCTCTGGAGTACCTTTTTAAACTGCCGATGAACTGATGTAAAGATTCTAGGAATATTCTTGTAGACGTCCATAAAGTCTCTCGACAATTATGCAATTTGGTTTTAAATCTGATGATCATCAGATTTAAAACCAAATTGCATAATTGTTTTTATCTAACTGCCTACTTCCCGCAGAAGAGCCTCCCGCGACCAACCAACGACTCTGTTGAAGGATGTTTGCAATTAAAATGTTTCCTTCTTACTGCATCGATGTAACTATTTTCCGTCCAGAAAATAATACTTTTATCAAAGCACATTCGTTCGACGCATTGCCCCGGGCCCCCGTATTTATAAATAAAGTGCGACAGAAACGTGACGCCTGCAAGCTTCGTTGGTTACGAACCGAGCCACGGACGCAAAAGAGTTTGCTCAAATTTGGAAGATCGCAGTCTGAACTGTCGCGCTACTAATCTCCTCTCGATGCTTGGTATACAACGGTGCCAAAGCCGCAGGGGCGCGGCTTCGTCACTGACACGTCGATAACGGCAGGGAGGGGCTTCAATTGTCTCGCCTCCAGCTTCCTACCTTACACAACGGCGCCACGAGCACCTCGAGCGCGCAGCCAAAGCACGGTGAAAGGCACGGAGCGACCCCTACTGGAGGCCGGGCGTTGAAAGGAGGCGCCCTGACGTTCTCTGTGTCATTGACTACTGGCGACCCTAGGCGACTCCAGCGAAATCGACGGCACCTAGTGGCTAAAAGAAAAAGCTGTGGCGGCAGGTTCGCTCGTCAGCCTTCTCGAGCGAGTCGGATATTCACAGCACCTGGCGGTCTAAAGGCGAAGCCGTTAAAGTAGGTGACCTCCTCTCACTGAGTGTTAATTCATTTTAAACGATAATTCTTAGTATGGCATTGACCCCCCTTGTATAATTCCCTAATGGGCCCTCAAAGAATAGTAATGAATGAATGAAAACTCGCGATTAAAATCTCCGATAACTTTCGCGTAGTAGCGACTGACTATACACAATTCACCTTTACACTGACCATGCGGCGGAGGCGACAAGCGAGGGCAAGCTCGTACTTTTTGGCCTTTGTAGCACGAGCGCTCGTACCGCGAAAGCACCTTTGAAATTCGCGGCATTCTCCGGGTAGCCTTCACTACCCTGTTGGCCGCAAAGTCGTCTCTCCACGTAAGCCGGCACGAGCAATGCAGGCAAAACGTAATCAAACGATAATTGGGGAAATAACCTTCGTGCAATCTGCCGAGTGCCTCGCGCGTCGGTGGGAAACGTTATGTTGAGGCAACTTGACTCGTATACGGGCAACCAAGGTCACTGGGTAACTAACTATGCCACCTGAGAACTCGGTCATCGATCTAAAAAAAAAAAAAAAAAAAAAAGAACCGCACGAAAGGTTAGTCTGCCTCAGTGGGCGTTTGGTGTCTCAGCCGTAGATGAGCAATTTAGCCAGTGCAGTACAACCGCTAGCCTGGGGTCTTTAACGTGCACCACGCAGTAGTGATACACGACCGCACGCCGGTCGATGCTCATCCAGATTGAAACGGGCAGGGGTGGGGATTGAGCCCAGGATCGCTGGGTTCTGCAGCGCGAGCTTTCGCTCCACGTGCTCCGAGCTGGTGTGCGCTAGCCCACCCGCTAGCCCCCCCCCCCCCCCCCCCCCCCCCCCAAGTTCATGAGCATATACAGTTTAAAAAAGGTGAGGTACGCTAATTTAATTATTTGCGTATTTATTTCTCTATTTAGGGTCACTGACATCACATATATACGCTCCAGTGTCTCGACAGCTTCGAGTGCGCAGCGTAAGCATGGTGCAAGGCAACGAGCGAGTGCTGAAGCAGGGTGTTCCAAAGCTCCCCTCGTCAGTGACCTGCAGCTATTTTATTTTATTTTATTTATGTTAAGTATCTGAAACCCGGGGTCGTGAACATTAAAATCCAATACAATATCCAGGGTAACGTATCGCGGAATTAGTAAATGGCTTGCAAGGAAACGCAACGACTACAGGGAGGTCTAAAAGCATAACAATTTTATAAACCTGGTAAAAAATGCTCTTGCCATGAAAACTAGGCATCAAAGAAGACTTTTTAAAAATGTAGAAAAAAAAAAAACTCAGCCAAACAATTTGGTGGAATAAAAACTAAGTGAAAGTAGAAAAACAATAAGCAGACAAACTCGAAAGGCACGATAGCACAGTCCGTCCGAAGGGCATCCGATAGTTCACGGAAGTTTTCGGCGCTATATGTTTAGAGGGGCGCCAGGAATGTATGTTGCACAAAACGACACAACAGCGCCACTCAAGCTCGAGAAAGCGGCGTCCATCTACAATAAATAAGCCATTGACAAACCAAAAAAAGTAAAAGAAGTAAAGAACAAAAACAGGTATTCCCGCAGACAATCTGAACTGAAACACCCGATCCGCCCTTTCTCTGCACTCGCGGTCCCCAAAAGCTCCATCGATCATCTTTCAATTTGTCAAGGACTGCGAAGTATGGAACCTCCACATCACATTCCAACCCTAAACCCCCGCTCTCTCGAAAGCTGACAGGCACGCAAAAGAAGAGCGGATTCTTTATTCAGGAAAAAAAGAAAAAAAAAGCCCCATCACCTCTTGGGCATTATTAGCGGCGAGATGTTTTAGTGGCGCCGTCATATGGTTACCTTTCGTGACGTCATTACCTTACGAACAACAAGTTCGATGGTGTTTGTAAGGAGCATTTTGGAAGCTTGAAATCATTGCACTCCTAAAGCCCGGTTCACACAGTTGCGTTTGACTGCGTTTGACTGCGTTGCGGCAGCGAGACACCAAGACATCCCTGCTGCTTATATCGCGTGCCAAGAAGATTCCTTGAATTGGATTCCACGCTTCATACGAAGCACAGATGTGCCGGTGACTCGCTTTCGGTTCTCGCCGCAACGCAGTCAAACGCACTCAAACGCAAGTGTCTGAACCGGCCTTAAAGGGGTACTCCGGCGATTTTTGAGCTACCTCAACTAACTATATTTTCTGACTCCCCGGCCTTTACCCTTTCCGGTATGCTATTTAGTATCGCGAAATTCATAATAGTTATTGCGAAATCGGCAAACGAAAATGATGCAAAAACAAACATTCAAATTTACCCGCACTTTTCAGTGCCGTGACGTAAGTGGCGGGCAGGCTTGCCAGTCGAGCGAGCAGTCTAAAAAATAGAATATGCCAATCATTTGTTCCGTGCTGGAGCGCGGATCCTGGAGCGAGCTTCCAAAGCATTCATTTGACACCATGAAACTGCTTCGAATCAGTTGGGAACAAATTCTAGAGCCCTAAGAGTGAACCCTTGCCTTCCACTGACGTCACTTTTTCGTTGTTGCCAGTAGAGACTTTCAGTTTGAAAAACACGGTGAGGACCAAAATTGTAAATTCAATAACTTCGTGAAAAAAAATTATTTTAACCTAATATTTGGGATACCATTTTAGCGATGTTGTTTGGCGAGTTTAGCAAAATTTCAAGCAAATCTGGGACCATGAAAAAATCACCGGAGTACCCCTTTAATGCCTGTTCACACATGCAGCGGAGCGCTACGAGCGTAGCGCTTACCTCGCGCTAAGCGCGTGCTGACGGGAGCGTTCACCAGCTTTGTATCGCACCGTCAAAACTGTTGCTCATGGCAGACGATAAGTAGCTGACGACACGTGAGAAGTGCTACATTAGCGCTTCCCACGTGCCGTCAGCTACTTATTGTCTGCCATGAGCAACATTTTTGACGGTGCGATACAATGCTGGTGAACGCTCCTGTCAGCACGCGCTTAGCGCGCGGTCAGCGCTATGCTCGTAGCGCTCCGCTACATGTGTGAACAGGCCTTAAAGGCCGGTTCTCACATGAAGCGAAGCGCTGATGTAGCGCTCCTCACGTGCCGTCAGCTACTTATCGCCTGCCACGAGCAACAGTT
Organism: Ixodes persulcatus; assembly: GCA_013358835.2. NCBI lineage: Eukaryota > Metazoa > Arthropoda > Arachnida > Ixodida > Ixodidae > Ixodes > Ixodes persulcatus. The sequence goes on from JABSTQ010009915.1 coordinate 94,754, forward strand.
TTGGCGGTGCGATACAAAGCTGGCGAACGCTCCGGTCAGCACGCGCTTAGCGCGAGGTTAGCGCTATGCTTGTAGCGCTCCGCTGCATGTGTGAACAGGCCTTTAAGGTCGGTTCTCACATGGAGCGAAGCGCTGATGTAGCGCTCCTCACGTGCCGTCAGCTACTTATCGCCTGCCACGAGCAACAGTTTTGGCGGTGCGATACAAAGCTGGCGAACGCTCCGGTTAGCACGCGCTTAGCGCGAGGTTAGCGCTATGCTTGTAGCGCTCCGCTGCATGTGTGAACAGGCCTTTAAAGCAACACTATCAACACCGTCGAAATTGAAGTTCTTCCATTCCTCCTATTTCCGTCGATGAGAAATCCTTAGCTGACGTCATAGTCAGCATTCGGCCAATCGTGGAAGGCCGACCACAGCGACGCTTTTGATCGCGCACGTAGCCAATTGCGGAAGACACGACGCATTTTAAAACAAAAATTCTCGCGGCACACCACTTCCGCTGGTAATGAATTCCACGCGCGAGGAAAAATGTGTTTAAAAATATTTGTTTTGGCGGAATGCGGTCGAACTTTGCATAAGTGATCTGTTCGCGGTGAGAAATAATTTTCCAATTTAAGTACCATGAAGCTGAAATTCCCGTACGATTACGATAAATAGAAATAAAGAAAAAGCCCGAATCGGAGACGTCCTACGGCGCTCTTCCAAAAAAACCCATCCCAACTCTGGCTTCATTTCTGCCGTGCTTAAGAAGCGATCGTGCTTACTGCCTTAGCTCATATTGTCCGCGATAGTACCACTTCGATATTAATTCAAATTTTCCCACCAACTCCGAAAGAACGAAACACCAATACCCCGTACAGCTATCGGTTAACCCGTTTGAAGAAATCGAGAGGCTTACCGCTTCCCAACGCGCTAACAACCAAGAACGCGACGACCAGCGTGCAGTCCATCTTCGTCCCGTCGCCGGTTGCTAGCAGTGAGGCCAATTTTCCTGCTTCTTCCGGAGGAGTCGTCGTCGGAGGAACGCGACACTTCCTCCTGCAAAGGGTTCCCCGCGCAAAAAATAAAGTGGCCAGCGAGCTAAACCTTTCCGCCGAGACAGGCTGAGCGATTGATTGACAGGCCAAAACGCGCCCCGTGACGGAACGTCGCCTATTGTTTAGTCAAGTATATAGGCAACGAGTCACACCGCGAGAACTATACAACGCCGAGACAGCTTGCTTGGGGATTCGCTTCCGTTCGTTCGCATCCGCGGCGGGTGACTGATCGTCCTTGACCTTTGGTCTATCAGCTTCGGTTCGTAGTTCGGGCTGAGCAAAAAAACTACAAAGTCACGGTCACAATGCTCAGAGACATGTTGACGGAATTGTCTGCGGACACGCCTCAGTCATGTTCGACGCATGTTTGCCTCATGCGTGGGCTTCGAACATGCATCTGCAGACAGTCTTTTGCATGACCGAAGAAGAAACATGATTGTTTGCAGACTGCCTCTTGTATGATGTATTTGCATTGTGAACGTGACTTTAGGCTGAGTGTGAGAATGAACCATTTACCGGGAAGAAACCAAAACCTTTCCGAATTCAAAACTTTCGATGAAACGGCAAAAGTCACAGCACTCGAAAATTTGCATGCGAGCGAACATTTCCAGCATGCGTGGTCACCGACACCCCCCCAAAGTTTTTTTTTTTTTTTTGCCAGGCGATTTATTATGGTATCGGAAGACTACCAAATATATGTTTTGCTACAGTGTCACGTATATTTTGAATAAAGTAAAAAAACGCAACTGCTCGAAACGGAAACTGGACTGGGGAGGAAAAAGAAATATAGAGGAGGAGAGGGGTGGCGAAAGTCACGTGGCTGTGGTAGTTGTTTTACCCAAAACAACGCATTTGCAGCTTTTTAGAAGCCACAAAAAATGGGTATCATATTTCTTTTCTACTTTTAATATTGTGTGCGTGCCTTCGATGGCCTACGACTTTGATTATAATTGGTGGTTGTGTCTAAACCATAAAAAAAAAAACGGACCGTGGCCACGGAGAAGAGTGTGAGGGCGACTCAAACCTGCCAGTTCTCAATCGGCCGTTTTCGGTCGGAAAGAAAATTTCAAGTCACAAATTGTGTTCTGGTTAGTTGGGCTCTCATATGTAATGTACAAATAAAAACCTTGGCGAGCATAAATACCCTGTCAGTGTCCCTTTAAGTTAGAGCGCAACTGATGCTACGAGCCAATGGACCTATCAAGCAGTGCCAAAATGCAATGTCTCGGCATTCGTCGCTTTTCTTCACCTTCTCATCCGTCGGCACGTCCAATCAAGCACAGACTGCGTCGTGACTTTACGCTTTTAGCCTGTGCTTTTCTGCCTTCTAGAACTTGGCAGCGCTCAGACTTAGGGTGGACGAAGAATAGGTCCACTGCGGGAACGCTAAATATATCGCGATACCCGGACGTTTGCCCAACACTCCGCGTTATCGGAAAACTATCGGTGTCGACTTACCTTTCACTGAAGGCTCTCGGAAGCACTGGATGTTGACTGAAGATATCTCCGACAACAGGAAACCAGCCTTGGTTACAAACTGGGCTCTACGAGCGAAACCTTCAGCAACCACGAGCGGGTCTGACCTTAATTTGAGAAGTCGCGGTGCTCATTCAGCAATTGCTGAAAAAACGTCTCGGAGCAAGGGACCGTCCCGCGCTTGATAGTCTTCAGCAGAAGATGCGGCACAAACGTCAGAGCCGGTCGGGTGTCTTCAGCCAATCCCGAAGTGCTTCAGGAACTATTGTGCAGCAGCCGGTAGTTCCTGTTTCTAGAGGAATCTAGGCTCGTCCGTGCTGGGCGTGTTCTCAAGACAAGCGAACGGCTGGTTTCAGACCCCGCAGCTGCTGAACTGTCACGAACAACACAAGAGCGGCGAGGGATCTGCGAGGCCATGGGACCGGCATTTCCCAGGTCGACATCCTGTAGATGGCGCACGCGTGGGACACACTCTCCGGTGAATCCGAGGCAGCGCGGTTATCAGATTACGCTGCACGTTTATCGCGGACTTTGCTTGGACGCCTTTCTTATTTGTGTTATCACCCGCGTTTTTCTTTCGTCTGCTGCAAGCGCGGATGTGTGGCTGTGTTTGTTTTATCTGCTTCGGTGTATTGTGTACGCTCTGCATCGCGGATGATAGGCGAGCTCGGTGTAGATGTTGGCCGAAGGGAAGCCCGGTGAGGCGTTCACGATATGCGCGAGATGTCAAAGTTCAAAGGCGTGGCTTTTTGTGTGCTCCGATTGCGTTGCTTTTACAAGAGCTGGAGAAATGAAGGGCGTAGGAGCGTGCGAGGGCGAACGCAGTCGTTCCTGGGATCGACTGTAAACGAGTAGCCACGACTGCCGCTTCTTTACAGCGGTACGGTGGTGATTTGGCCCAGTTGGCAGTAGTTGTACATCATGGGGATAAACGGCTCATTGAAGGAACAGCAATTAAGAAACACTCACGATGGGACAGAGCTTTGTCCTGTCGCGTATGTTTGTTAATCGCTGTCGTTGTTTGTTTGTTTTTTAGCTGTTTATTTCCATCACGTGCAAATTCCCCTAGCGCGTTTTGCACTGAGTTTGAGTGCAGCCGACGCTGTGAATTCGATGGCGCAAATCAACACCTTCTAGAGCCTGAGCGCTTCGTTTTGTTACGTCAGCTATATGTGACTACTGCTAGGCATACTTGGGTAGTAATTCAATTACTGTGCAACAACGCATAAAGTTGGGCGAGTTGGTTAGACATCATGAAAAGGGAACAGCGCGAAAATAAACGAGGGACAAGAAGAAGAGGTAACGACAGACACGGCGCTGACTAGCAACTGAAAGTTTATTTGTGCACAAGACACGAAATAAACAGGAAGAAAACACATAAACAACCCGTCACAATAGATCCACTCACACGCTTATCTGCTATCAAACGAACTTGCCACAGTTCAAGATAAATTTAACTTCGTCACCCCTCAGTGCTAAGGACGGGGCACTGACACACTCTTCCTCTCCTTTCACTGATATAAAAAAATGCTTCATCAATTTCCCTCACGGTTACTGTAATTGAATTACTCTAATTTAATTACTTTTCTTGGTAATTTGTAAATTAATAATTACTTTTGGCTGAACAAAATTGTCATTGTAATTTAATTACTTTCTTGCTTCAGTAATTGCAAAATTTCAGACACAATTACAATTACTTTTGCAAAACTTTGCGGCGCCGACGGAACCTCTCTGAAAGCCTCAGCGCTCGCATAAGCGGCCTAGCTCTCGGTGAAACTCTCACACACAGACACAAACTCACACACACGCACAACATAAATAGCGTCGCATTGTTTGTTTTTTTGTTGCTTACACTGACTTAGGGCTGAGAGACAATCCTCTTTGGAGCCTACCTCAACGGCGCCGTGTTGCGCCGTCTGTGGTGCGATAAGCTTCAGCTTTCAGCCGAGATTGGGAATTTTTAATTGTCTATGAAGTTATTTTTCTTTCTTTCTTGCAAGTTTTCTTTTTACGTCCTTCTTCCTACTGTCGCATATGTGTATCTTGGTATTATTTTCAAGCTTATTTCCTGTAGGTTTTACTTCGAATATTATCTGCATAAGCACTTTGCAGACTGATCTCGCACCTGTGAGTATTGTCACCAATGATTCGGGAGCTCCGATTCGGTACTTATATATTTCTGAGCCATTATAATTTCAACTTAATGTAAATTATTTAAAATACCTACCATGATGTTTTTATGTGAATGTGGTCGCATTAGCGCGTGTGGATTTTACTTTTATATGAACACCTGTAGAATATTCCTATATGACTAATTGTCACATTTTTATTTGCCTAACTAACCAAAGTCTGTCGACCCTATTTTGTTATCTTTAGCGATCTGGCGTCTTGCAGAATATGAACTAATTTATTATTATTTATTAAAAATGTAAGAACGTAGTACTTCATTCTCCCATACTGTCAAGCTGTATTATAAATTTAACAAAATTCATAAAAAGAAAGTAGAATACGTGAACATTAGAGTAAGGAATGAACAAATACTCTGCATTCTATTCAATTCATTTAAAGTTTAATGCCCCAAGTCGGGTCGCGTTCCAGAAATTAGTAATTGTAAAGTAATTTCATTACTTTTTAAAAGTAATTTGTAATTGTAATAATTACTTTTCATGTAGTAGTAATTGTAATTGTAGTTAAACTACTTTTGAAGCAAAGTAATTGTAATTGTAATTAAATTACATTTTGGATGTAATTTACCCATGTATGCTGCTAGGCCGAGCGAGGAGAGCCAGAAGAGGGTTTTCACCGCCGAGCATCTCTGGCGATGTTGACGAAGCACTCCCGATAACCCCGAAAAACTTTTTTTTCTTTTAACAAGGACTGACAGGTTAATATCTTTATTACTATTATTATTATTATTATTATTATCTGAAAGGACTGAAAACGATGCCTGGATAGTACGCCAAAATTCGAAGCTTGGGTACTCAGTATTTGTGAAGTAAAAATGAATGACGTTTACAAATCTCTGTAACGCGAAATTAGAGTGCAGCTCTTGAGGAGGGTACGGAGGTGAGGGTATGTCCTTTCCTCCTCCTCCGTATACCTCTCCTACTTCCTTTCTCCTACTCCCGATTTCCTCCTCCTGCGCACCCTCCCATCCTTCCTCTCCGCACCCTCCCCTCCTCCTCCTCCATACCCTCCCCTCCTCCCAGTTTCCCCACTAAATTTAACTGAAAAACTGAGGTCACGTGACCTCAATTTTCCAGCTAAATCTAGAGAAGTAACTGAATTTTTCCGGTAAATCTAGCGGAGAAACTTGTCCGCTAAATCTAACGAAGAAACTTATCCGTTAAATCTAGCGGACTAACTGAATTTCCCCGCCAAATTTAGCGGGGAATTAAATTGATATTTCGGTCACGTGACGTCAATTTTCCCGCTAAATTTAGCGTGGTTACGCCGGCGCCGCGAAACACGGAACCAAAGGCCTAAAAGCTGTACTGTTAAAAAAAAAAAAAAAGTGAAAGCCGTTTACAACTCCCTGTAACGCCGATTTGGAGCGCAGTTTTTTGAGGAGGAGGAGGGAAGGGTACTGAGGGGCAGACTTGTGCCTATCTCAAATACTCTACTCAAGATACTGTATCTTAAATACTTTTTGAAGTATCTTGGTATCTTGCAAATACTTTGGATCGAGAGTATTTAATGCTCTACTTTAAATACATTTCTGAGTATCTTGTACTCATTATCTCAAATACATTTTTGACATTCCGCCATTTTCCGAGTTTTTCGAAGTTAAGTGGTGCGGGCGTGGCACGAGCAAACGTGAACATTCTTTCGAGCAACCAAATCCTCTTGCTAGCTCCGATAAGCTACGGTGACTAAGACTGAGCTCGTGAAAAGATCGCTTTTGTGACGATTGTGACTCATATTTCACCCCGGAGTTGGTGCAATGAAGTTTTTCCCCTCGCCTTCACAGAGACGCTTTTTGTTTTCAGAGTTTCTCCCAAAAAATCCTCCAACAAAAGGGGTGGTTTTACTCAAGTTATGATTGGATGCCACACTGAGGCGCGACGCAGACCGGGAAACGACCTACGACAACAATGCAGACTTGGCTGTCAAGAAAATAACTAATAAAAAAAGAGAAGTGGACAGGAAAAAAAAAGAAGTCATTTTTGTTTTGCTTGTTGTATATTTGACCCCCCTACGGCAAAACGTCTAGGCTTCCTACTGTTTATTTTATTTTTGTCGCCAGTCCGTCACTTATTGCTTTCGCGAACAATGTCTGTTAGCGAACATTGATAAGCGGAGAACAGGACAGCAAATTAACTAAAAGTTGGATGACCTCTCAAAGTCCCAACAAAGCACCCCCCAACGCTGAGTGCCTTTCTGAACGCAACCAACTTGAAGAAGGTGCGACCACTGCCGATGGCTTTTATGTAAGTTCTCTTTGTTATCCATTCACTCATATGCGTATCCCAAGTTCGTTCATAGTGAACTCCCCATATAGGGAATATGGATTGTAGTTAAACGATGCGTCTAAGGTGCGCTGCAGGACGTGATATTCAGCGATGTCACTCAGAGCCGTGTATACAGAGAGTTTGGTCAATGGGAGGCGCAGGCAGAGCCAGGGCGTGCACCAGACGCAGAAAGTGGGCTTGGCATGCTCCTTTGGCCAACCAGAAGCCTAAAAGAATCCCCTAGCGCTGGTAGCGAGAAACTGTTTTGGTCCAAGGTATATGTTGGAATATGGTTATAATAAGCGCGTAAGAGTGAAATGTAGTAACCCTTTATGGTTGAAAATAGGGTACATGTGATGTTTCGGTCATGATCATGCAGAGTGATGTAAGAAACGAACGCGCCGCTTAACTCTACTTTGCTCGAACAGAGTGTGACCACTCGGACGGCAGATTCTCGGCCCTCGGCGCTTGGCGTACGGATTATGTCGATCGCTCCGCTAGCCACAGTCTTCCACCCTGATTTTGGACGACCATGATTCAAACATCACGTGCACCGTATTTTCAGTCACCAAGAGTTACTCTGACGCACTTATCAGGTTTGTTTCTCGCGACCACCACCAGGGTATTATTTCTGGCTTCTGGCTGGCCACATTCGAATTTGTGAACACGCCCGCGAACACGCTCAGCCTGCTTTTGGCCAATGGTGCCTCCTCATTTGTCTCCTATACTTCCCAACTAATGGCCAAACTCTCTACATATACGGCTCTGATGTCACTATAGCTAAAGCGACCTCTTTATTTATGTCCCTGAAATGTTTTGTAACATGTATCAGTCATATTGCCACCCGCGTCGCCGAGCGAGCGCGAGGCCGAATGGTTACTGCGCTTGGTTCTCGCGCGGAGCCTCCGGGTTCGATTCCAGGGAGCGGACTCCTCTTTTATTTATTCTTTCAACTTGGCATTCTCGTAAGTTCGAGAACCTTGTCGTGTGATCGAGTTACGAAAATTCTAGGCGAGGAACGTTCTACGTCGAATGTTCCAGAAACCCACGTGGGTACAAAAGGTGCTCCGCGTGGCGGTAGCGAAAGCTTGCGCTGGGAACCTCCTTGGTTTGATCCCCACCGCCCCCGCCCCTTTCGATCTGGATAAGTTCTGCACCGGCTCGCGTTCGTGTAATCACTACTGCGAGATGCACGTTAAAACCCCCAGGTTAGCGGTTGTACTGCACTGGCTAAATTTTTCATCTACAGCTAAGCGACTGGTCGCCTGTTGAGGCGTACCATCATTAAGGTTGTATAAACATACAAAAGCAAGCCAGTTTTTTCTTTTTTTGGTTCGGTGTCAGTCTCGTCCAGCGCTCGATCCTCCTGTTTCGCCGACATCGACGCCTGCGACGCTAACTTACTTCTATTTTGTTTTGGGCACAAGTTCGCCCCATTAGACGTTTAGTTTCTTCAGTTATTCGCCGCCTCATTATTTGTCATTCGTGACAATATTTTGCTCCTTATAGTTGGACTGCATTAAATAGCCTTACGATGTTTTTTTTCTGTTTTTTGTTCGCGCAAATAAACCATTCTGGTAAACCAGATTTGCGCAACCGTATAATTATGTTTGTCACTGACGTCCATTTAAATTACGCAATGCAGAAGTATCTTCAAAAGTAATTGAATTACATTTCTAAGTATGTATACTCTACTCAAGATACTTTACAGGGAAAGTAACTTGAGTAGTATTTTAAATACTTTATGAAGCAGGTATTTAGTAACTTAACTTAATTACTTTTATCGAGTATTTTGTCCAACACTGCTGAGGGGAGGGTATACCCCTCCTCCTCCTCCTCCCCTCAATCTTCAATCTGGTCCGGGGTGGGGGGGGGGTCACGTGACCTTGGGCGTAGAGCACTGCACGGGCCCGGGCCAGCCCGAAAGCCCGAGCCCGGCCCGGCCCGCGGGCCGGGCTCGGGCCGGGTAGCACGTATTTTCTCGGGCCCGGGCCGGGCTCGGGCTTGAACAAAAAAGTTTTCGGGCCGCACCGGCCCGGGCCGGCCCGGGCCGTGCCTCGGCAGTCAGTCTTTTGTCGTAAAATCTAAATTGTTGATAGCAAAACGTTTGCTCATTAATCTTTTAGGTTAATTAAAAACAAGAAAAGCGAAGGGAAAAGTCACTACAGTGTCCTTAGAAAAAATAACAAAAAGGAGTCTCGCAGTTAGAAAGCCTCCAAAAAAACGAGGGCACTCCGGTCGGAGGGCACGAAATGATTGTCATTTTTCTTTGCTTTTAAACTAAAAAAAAAGAAGAAAAAACGTGACCTCGACATTTTACTTTCTGCGGGGGCCTTACTATGCCACCAAAGATAAGCTAACGTACCCTAGATAATTTTTTTCTTCATGGAGCGTTTTGACGATGTACTAGCGAGATTGTGATTCTCTTCTTTTCTTCTAGAATCTTTCCAGGGGGGGGGGAGAGGGGGGGGCGGGGGGGGGGCTCGCGCGGTGCATTATGGGACATTTCCCATAATGCACCGCGCGGTTACGCCGACGCCGACGGCGACGCCGCTCAAGCCGGAAACGGGCGCCTTAGAGCTGCGCTCTAAAAAAATGGCCGGTGCATATGTTTATTATGCTGCATATGAACTACCAACTAGCCCAGTTATCAACCCCATTATGCTGCATAAATTTCCGTATAGAACTACGGCCACAGCTGAAGGAACGTCCACGGGCTCCTGCTGCATGACGATGTCGGGTGCGCTAGAAACGAATGCCCGTGGCTCGGAGTCCGCTAGAGGCCAATATGCAGCCCCCACCGCCACCATATCCTAGGCGCACACATAGAGTAATATAGTACATGGCGCATATACGGAATTGCGTGCGATTGTTTCTAACGCATCACCGAGTCGCGCGAGAGAGTGAACTGCCCATGCCGCAGAGGGCACGAGCTCGGCCGCTCGGCCACTGCCCAGCGCCAAGATCGTGGATTTACGGCTGTCGTGTTGAAGCGAGCAAACGCGCAAAGCAGCACATAAGAATTGACGCGCGCACACGGCGCGGTTTTCGGCAGCAGGCGGCGCGTCTGTGTGACATCACTTCCGTGACCAAAGTTTTCGTGACATCGACCTCGCAACTTCGCATCCCTTCCAAGCGCGGAGAAAGACGTATAGTTCTACGTCAAAACAATTTCCAAAAGCCGAATTCCAAGTTCACGCGCGATCCGCGCCAGTGCATGCAGTGACGGCAAAGATTGAGTCGTCCTGTAACTCGAGTTTTTCTCCCGCCTCCGAACCGTCCTAACCGGAAGTGTCGTATCCTCCCGCGTCCCGCGATCAACAGCGCTTCTCCGTGCATGCCGCTTCTCGCTGTGAGCAGACGACGCTTCACTTTCCGACTTAGAAGAAATTTTTTTAAAGCCCTTTCAGCGATCTCAAATTATTTTTAAACGGTGTGAGGTCCAACAGACGCGCACAGGTTCCCGAAGTGAGTGAGGTGAGGGGCCATGTCGCGCCGGTGCTGCTCGAAAGACTGCCCCGTGGCAGGGTCACAACCGAAAATACGCTGTACAGGTTCCCGAAGAATGCCCCAGAGAAGGCGGTCTGGCTAGCTGCGATTCCTGAAGGACTGCTGGAGGGTTTTGGATCGAAGTTCTTTATTAGTTCTCGACACTTTGTCGACGAGAATTATAAGGTCAGCCCAAGCGTCTCTAGAGCGTTGGGGATTCAAATGGTACCTCGTTTGGGGCGTGGTGTTGTTCCGAAGAACTTGCCGCAGCAGGTCACATCACACCATAGAGTTATTACAATAAACGCTAGAGGCTCAGGTGGCGCTAGTGTGCTGTTGCATTTTGAAGCAGACAGCAAGCAGTCAGAATTTGACTTCCGGTAATGCATTTCTATGGGAAAAAGCGAGTGCATTTTCTCTCTGCGCTCGATTATAAGAGCAAATATTACGAATAATTTGCACGTACAAGGCACATTGGAACATTTCTCAGTCACGCAGACGAAATAATTGGTCAGTTACAGCATTTTTATTGGAAATTCGTGGCATGAAAAACGGTGTTAAAACCACTTCGTACGTGTATTTAAGTGCACTGTCGGACACTGTTAGCGCGAACACGGCGTCGGCGCTTTCCACCATGGGGGATATACGTGCCAAACGAACGAAGGACATGTGTAAAACCAAGAGAGACGGCAAGAACTACGCAGTAACACTGGATAAGTAACTCCTTGTGCTTGCAGACGATCAAAATAAATTGAAAGTCACGTAATATAGTCCGATTTGCAATAAATTAGTACTGCTTTATTCTGTGCGAAGATGCTTGTTCTGGGTTCAAATCATCACCCGCACGCTCCAAATCTTTGCAAATAGGGAGAAGCCAGAGAACAGGTGCCCGATAAAAACTGCCCGACATAGGAAATAATAGGAAACCACACCTTTAGTAGCCCACGTACTTTAGTCTTTACGTTTCGAACGTTTTTTTAACCACTCGTAAAGATGCACGACGGGGTCATTTTCATATAGTGACAGGACGGGCATATTAACAATATATAAGCACCAACGGAATGCTGGCGAACTTTGAACACACTTTACATTCCTTTCGATCGTTATTTTGCTTAGAATCGTCGCTCGTTTCTACATACCTGCCATGGAACAGAGGTTTGGGTGTGACATTTAGCGAAGTTTAACATCATTCAGTGGTAAAGAAAAAATGCTGTAACTAAAGCAATTACACTTTAATCATATTAATAAAGGTACATACAATCCGGTACAACCGAAATTACAAAAGTTATTCATGTTATTTTCCGGCGAAGAGACATAATTCACGCGCGTTTTCCCATAGGAATACACAGGAAGACTGGAAAAGTAGACTGCATGCTGTCTGCTTCAATTTGCAACCGGAAGTCCCGTAGACACTAGCGCCAGCTGAGCCTCTAGCGTTTATTGTAATAACTCTATGCATCACGCGAATCAAAAGGTCCAAGGCCAGAGGCGTGTCTACCAAACATAGACAACTTTGTCCGATTCCCCGACTCCCCGATCATCCTCACTGCAACAGGTGCAGAGCGCCGCCATGTTTTCCGATGAAGGACAAAAAGCCAGGAGGCGGCATCACTTCCGGACTCCTTTTTTTTTATATACTTTAAAAGAAAGTGCGTAGAAAACATGTTTACGAATGGCGTTATTCAATATTATGGAAATGTCGCTTACAAAGCTTCTAAATTTCATAATCATTATGTCACAAAATAAAAGAAGCAAGGAGGCGAGAAGAGGGAAAGAAGGGCAACAAAAGCAAAAACGCGCAAACCCGTGTAATTTTTTTTTTTTTTTACGTGTTTATGATAACAATTTGCATCGTTTCAGACAACAACAACGACAAAAAAATATGACCTTTGTGGTGTCAGTGCCCTTCATGCTTTGTCACCTCCGTTACGCTCGGCCTGGGCGTCAAAGATGGAATTGTGTTAAAGGTTGTACCGACTAAATATAATAAAAAAAGGAGATTACGCGACATGACGACGCAATTTTATCAGACTGCAGGCGGTTCGTAAGTGACGCAAATCCAGACATTAGGTACGGAATCGGGCAAGGTAGAAAGCCGTTCGAAATGCGAAGACCTGACGCTTCCGTATACTCACTGCGTCCGTCGGCGACCAGAATCTCTAGTGTTTTCGTGTGTGCGAATGCGAGGGTCAATACTTTATATGTGTTGTGTGCCGTGGCGTCGGCTAAAATTATGCCGGAGAATCGAGCAGCGGCGTATTCAATGGATTAAAGCACTTCCGGAAAAACTAGTTCAAGTTGGCGAGCTCTTCGAAGGTATGTTAGTTTTGGCACATCTTTATTTTATCCTTGCGCTCTTGTACTTCCGAACTTTCAATGTGCCTAGAAGGACGTTATTAAATAAACAATTTTGCGGTTTTTTTTTTTTTTATTCTCAAGGAGGCGTAGTAGTTATTTTTAAAACGAGTTACCACATCCAAAGTATTTGGAAATATTTTGTTGGTGTTAGGGGCATGCGAGTCACCTGCGAGGAGTATTTTGCTTTGTGTTAGCTTTTGCACCTGACATTACCGACTATTGGCGAGTCCGCGTGGTTCTTTCTGCGCGCTCTCGAGCGATCTTTTCAGAGCGCGTGAGATCGGGTGGTGGAAAGAGAGTGCGGTGACCTGATCGGCCGGTTCTTTCCTAGGGCGCCCCTCCCTCTCAGGGCGCTCCCCACTAGCACTTCGTCTCCGGCCGTCGAAGTGCGGAGCGGCGCAGCCGTCACGTGGTACCTGGACGCTTATGGTCAAGAGGTCCAACGCCTGAAGAGGTCCAGCGCGCCAAGAGATCCAAAATGGGACGAGAGGTCTATCGAGTCAAAAGGTCCAACGAGTCAGGAGATCCAACGTTGGATCTCTTGACTCTTTGGACATTTTGACTCGCTACGCGAACGATTCGGAGAGGGGGGGGGGGGGGGAGGGATGATCAGGGCGAAAAGATAAAATGAAAGCAAAAGGCTACCGATCGCGCAATATTGGGGAGTTTTAGTAGACCGTCCGATAGCCCCCGTAACGGTACCCGATAACCAAATGATAAGGCGCCGAAGGAGTATCGGGTATCGTTATCGGTGTCATATCGATTCGGCTGAGGTGTCCATTCGGCTGAAGCCCCAATTCGGCTTGAAGGTTCGACTCGGCTGGATGCTCTAATTCGACTGGATACCCAGTTCGGCTTAAAGTTTCAATTCGGCTGGACGCTTCAATTCGGCTGTATACCCAGTTCGACTGGATGTTTCAATTCGGCTGGACGCTGCAATTCGACTGGGTACCCAGTTCGGCTGGATGTTTCAATTTGGCTCGACCTTCTCAATTTGGCTTAATTCTCGGTTCAGCTAAAGCACCTCAATCTGGCTATGGCTGGCTTGAGTAGTCCTCATTTGCCTTGGCAGACTAAAGTTTCAAATCAATCAATTTCTGCAAGCTAGTTGAACTGCCCGTGTTCATTTACCATTTGTGTTTCTGTTGTTTTTCTTGAGCTGGTCTGAAAATTTAGTCTGCCGAGGCAAACCAGGACTACTCAAGCCAGCTATAGCCAGATTGAGGTACTTCAGCTGAACCGAGAATTAAGCCGAATTGAGAACGTCGAGCCGAATTGAAACATCCAGCCGAACTGGGTAAACAGCCGAATTGGAGCGTCCAGCCGAATTGAAACATCCAGCCGAACTGGGTATACAGCTGAATTGAAGCGTCCAGCCGAATTGAAACTTTAAGCCGAACTGAGTATCCAGCCGAATCGGAGCGTCCAGCCGAATCGGGACTTTAAGCCGAATTGATCCGTCGGCCGAACGGACACTTCAGCCGAATTGGTACGTAACCATCGTTATCGGTGTTATCGGGACGGTCTACTAAACCTCCCTACTGGTAGCCTGAATCAAAAACACGAACAAACAAAGAATCGGGATTTTATTTTTTATATTTCATGTGTGTGGCACAAGTGCTCCCGCTAAAAGGCACTTTTAAAAGCCACGCGTTAGCGGCCGTGCCTTTGTTTCTGCCACCCGCAACTTGTGAAATGGAGTATAGTTTTCGGCCGCGTTTTATTATGCTATCCCGCCGACATCCACGCCCGCGACACCAGTCATTATTCCCTTCTGTTTATTTCTTCAGTTATTTTCCGCCTCCTCTCCTGTATTAAGGTAGCTATTTGGGCCACTTGGTTCATGATCACCTGAAGAAGCGCAAAAAATACAAGGACGAGAAAGTAGACAGACCAAAGCGCTCTTGTTTGTCTACTTCCTCGCCCTTGTATTTTTTGCGCTTCTTCAGGTGGTCCTCTCTTGTCTTTCGTGACAATATTTTAGCGGTAAGTGGTTGTCGCATTTAGATTTACATGATGGAAAATTGAACTCATTCTTAAGATCCTCTTCAGCTTTCTTTGATGAATTACTGGAACCTATCAATATAGTCTGTCAGTCCTTTTTGTCGATCATAAGGGTTCCGATGGCTAACAGTGGCTACTAATGACTATCACTGGCTGCTTCAATTATTTGGGCGCTTTTGGAAAACACGCTGTTGGTTGTATCGTTCTTGTGTGGGCTGGTAAGAATAGACAACTCGGGTGTCAGGATAACACTGCCTTACACTCTCAAGAAAAAAGGGTGTAAAATGGTGTATCGTTACACCCTTTGTCCCATATAATACACCCCAAACTTCAATTCGACGTACAGCGCCCTACAGTCAAACAGACGGCCCCAAATTTTACGAGGGGCTTGATAACGGTGCGGTATAACTTACTAAATAGCTAAAGTACGTATCAAAGACCACATAAAGAAAACAACGAGTTTTTACAGTAGGGTCACGAAAACCCCGATTATGTTTTTTTTTTTTGTAGTTAGTAAAACGTACATTAGCTATTTTAATAAGTTGTACCACACGGCTATCAAGCCCCTCGTAAAAGTTCGGGCCGTCTGTTTGACTGTAGGGCGCGGTACGTCGAATTGAAGTTTGGGGGTGTATTATATGGGACAAAGGGTGTAACGATACACCCTTTTACACCCTTTTTTCTTGAGAGTGTAGTTTATTCCGTGTTGTTACTTATATAGTCGAAGGTGGAAAGGGGTTAGTGTAGTAGAGGGCAAGGGAAAGGCACGTGGCAATGGAGCATACATATAGCTTGTCCGCCTTGATCTGATACGATACATCCTCATTCCCAACGGTCGTTCACCGCTGAGCTCAACACCTCTGGCTCGTTTGCTGGAAGCGCTGGTCATAACCCAATCGCTCCGGAGGCCGCTTCTGTCGTGTTGTCCTTCGCGGTGGCTGAACCGTTGGCTGCTGAGTTGCCGTTTGTAGAGCCGTCGTAGTTGCCGTTTGTAGAGCCGTCGTGGTGGTTGGCGCTGTGGATGTCATTCCGTGTGACGAGCAGGGTGTCGAACCGAAATGTTTTTCGTTCCGGTTTTCGTTCCGGTTCGGGGAAAACGGTTCAGCTCCGGTTTAACCCCGGAGTGAAAAAATAAAGGTTCAAACCGGTTTGAACCGGTTCGTACTCATGTAATACAAAAACAATTGACGACAGAAAAAGATGAACTAGGCATAATGTTACATATATATAAAGCAAAGGCTCACATTACTGTGTGGAACGAACGAGCTAGTGCTGGGGCACCTCGGGAAGTGGGTGAAAGCGCAGTTCAATTTCAGGCAGCTGACCGAAGAATGCATATCCGGGGAAAGACGGCACCTCTGAGACGATAGAATAAACTTCAGTGCAGAAAAGGCTCGCTGCATCTTGACCTGGGTCGCAGGCACTCCCAGGGCTACTTGCGCCAATGGGTAGAGTTCTGGATGGCGTTCCCTTCTCTCCTCCCAAAACTGTAACACGTTAGCGTCCCTTAAAAGCCGGGGCTCCTTGTCCAGCAATGCTCAGAAGAGCTGTGCGCCTTGATGTTTGTGTTTCTGAGGAGAAAACGTTTTAGTCCTACCAGTCTCTGCTACCAGAGACCGAAGCTGTTTTGCGGTTTTTTTGTAGCTGTAACTGTTAATTAACTCCCCCTCCCCTTCCCGGTGCTTAGAATTTAATTTCGGACAGATTATTAAATCCGCTGAGTTATTTTGACAACCGATTAGGTGAGCCACAGTATGGCAACTAGTGCAAGTTCTAAAATATCCATCGGCCTTTGTATCGCTTTCTTATACGATCAGTTGTACAATGAAATCAAGTCGTTTAAAGTAAATTGCACACAGCTCTACGAAATTGAAGACAAGAAACACCAAACAAAGCTTAAACTGAACGCAAAAAAAACAAGGACAAAGAGAGGTATAGACAACACTAGGCGTGTTGTCTATACCTCTTTTTGTCTTTTTTGCGTTTAGTCCGAGATGAAAAACCAATGAGCCCAACTCACCGTTTTGCCACCAAACAGGCTCATTAATCGGTCACTTTTGCTGACGTACGAATTGGGTATGTCCTAGCGTTATATTTTCTTTGATAAGCCACTTTCGGTTCCCAAGAAAAGGTTGGGACGAATGTGGGCATTTGTTAAAGAAATACGTAAGACCAGAAATCCGGGAGAAGTTATAGTTACTGTGCTCATTTCGTTTGAGTTCTCAAGACGAACTCTATAAATTGTGAAGGCGGCCGTTATGTAAAACCTAATAATAAAACGTTACAGAGCTTTCCGCTGCCAATTGTTTGCGCTTTTTGACTTCCCACATGAATAAAACACCGCAAAAATAATTGATCAGTTTTGCCCAGGAACGAAAAAAGATTTATTTCGGTCCGGTTTAACTCCGGTTTGCGCGAGAATAATATTTTTTGTTTCAATTTTTTGTTTTACTTTTCAGGTTACTCTGTTTTTGCCACGCACTTTTCACGCAACCTGATTTCGCGTATGAACCGAAAACCGCATGGAAAACATATCGGTTCCGCTCCGGAGCGAAAAAAACTATTTCGTTCCGGGCCAACTCCGGTTCGCGCAAAAATAACGGTTTTTTCCGGTTTTCGGTTCACGGTTCGGGTTCGGTTCAATACCCTGGTGACGAGGCCCTGTCGTCGTCCGAATCTTCGTCGTCTGACAAGTCGACCTCGCATTCTTCCTTCGTCGCTAAAAAGGTGTCGACGGTTGCGCCGAAGAACGGTATTATTCTCCGTACGCACGTAAGAGGACCGCGGCCCGGCTGATCCAACCACCTTGGCTTTCCGCGCCCATGACGCTCCATTCAGGCGTACCACGTCGTCGTTTTTAAGGCGGGGCAGCACCCGCTCGTTGTGGCCTGTCTGTCGGTGTTTCTTGACCCGTATCGCAGGCAGGGGATCGAAGTCTGGCACGGGTGTGCGCAGCCGCCTTCCTTTCAGCAGCTCGCCTGGAGACCGACCATCTTCGACAGGACATGCCCTGTAATTTAATATGCCAAGCCAAAAGCATTCGTTTGCAGCTTTCGTTTTCTTTAGGATGCGTTTGATTATTTGTACACCCTTTTCCGCGAGCCCGTTAGATTGGGGGTATTGCGGGCTGGATTTCACATGTTTGAAATCGTAATGCTTTGCAAACAGCGCGAACTCGTGGCTGCTAAACTGTGGGCCGTTATCTGAGCATACCTCCGTTGGGATGCCGTATCTCGAAAATATAGCACCCAGTCTATCAATAACCGAGCTGGCTGTTGTGTCGGGTAGCAGCTCCACCTCTGGGAAATTGGACATCGAATCGTAAACACACAGATAGTGTCTTCCGGAGTATTGAAAAAGATCGACACCGACACGGTACAATGGTTGAGTAGGCGTTGGTTGTAGAATCAGAGGCTCTGATGGTTGCTTATAGGCATATGTTCTGCAGGTCGGACAGCTTTGGATCAACGACTCGACGTCAGAGTTTATGTTCGGCCAGTAGACCAATTGCCTAGCCCTAGCTTTGCACTTTACCGTGCCAAGGTGGCCTGCGTGAATCCTCTTTAACATCTCTCTGCGCATGCTCGTGGGAATTACTACTTCCGTTCCTTTCAAAAGTATGCCGTCTACTACTGAAAGTTCGGTGGCAACTGATTTCAGCGCCCCTTCCACTTCGTCTCCTCTACCGAGCTTTCGTAGTACTACGCTAAGATACGGATCAGTAGCGGTTTCGTGTGCAAGTTTCGCAGCCGTGTTTTCACTTGCGAGTGCTGATATGACTGTGACGGCGTGGATTTCGACGTCGCCCGTGTCTGCGGCCCCCTTGTTCCCAGGAGCAGGAGACCGAGAAAGCATATCAACCAGGGCCATCTGCTTGCCAGGAACAAATATCAACGTGTAATCGTATTTGAGCAATCGTAGGAAAAAACGTTGCACTCTTGGCGGCATATCGGCTATGCCTTTCCTTGGTACTTTAGACCCATGTTGCGGATAAAAAAAACAGGACGCTGGATGGCCAAAAAAACGTGCTTTTCGTGTAAGGCTCGTCAAATTATGAGGCGCTGGAGAAATTCAGCCTTCTGCATTAAGTACTTATTTCGAACTCTTTTTGTTCGCCTACCGCCCATTGAAAAGCATGCGGGAAGGGCCTTAGAACGCACCTGGTATCGCTGCGCCGCAGCGTTCTTCCGCACGTCTGCTTTCCTCGCCGTCACCATGGCAACGAACGCCGAATGAATGGAATCACGCACGGTACCG
The DNA here is from genome assembly GCA_013358835.2 of Ixodes persulcatus. Classification (NCBI taxonomy): domain Eukaryota; kingdom Metazoa; phylum Arthropoda; class Arachnida; order Ixodida; family Ixodidae; genus Ixodes; species Ixodes persulcatus. Next base: position 113,825 of record JABSTQ010009915.1, read on the forward strand.
CCGCGTGAAGCCAGCAACAGCTGACGCCATTTTACGAACGTCGCTCGAGCACCGGCGGAGGCGGTTGATCTGACATACCGCGTTCGGCTTTGGCTAGCAGACGACGTTCGTAAAATGGCGTCAGCTGTTGCTGGCTTCACGCGGCGGTACCGTGCGTGATTCCATTCATTCGGCGTTCGTTGCCATGGTGACGGCGAGGAAAGCAGACGTGCGGAAGAACGCTGCGGCGCAGCGATACCAGGTGCGTTCTAAGGCCCTTCCCGCATGCTTTTCAATGGGCGGAAGGCGAACAAAAAGAGTTCGAAATAAGGACTTAACGCAGAAGGCTGAATTTCTCCAGCGCCTCATAATTTGACGAGCCTTACACGAAAAGCACGTTTTTTTGGCCATCCCGCGTCCTGTTTTTTTTTATCCGCAACATGGGTCTAAAGTATCAATCTGCCCAAACGACTTCGGGAAGAGAAGTGTCTGCATTCTGTATAGGTCACGTGACACGAAGTCATGTGACGTCATTTTCCCCGCTAAATTTGGGAAGCTGGATTCGTGGTCACGTGACGTCAAGTTTTTCGCTAAATTTAGCAGGGAAACTGAATTTGTGTCTAGGTCACGTAACATGAAGTCATGTGAACTTACTTTCCCCGCTAAAAATAGCGGGAAAACTGAATTTTAAGAAAAAATTACACATAAAGGACAGAACACTGACCGCACTGAAGGTCCGTGTTCTGTCCTTTATGTGCAATTCTTTTGTAAAACTTTATCCAGTACCAACGCGCTCACCTTAAAAACGGCAAATTGAATTTGTGTAAACACTCTACGCGGGAACTATAGGGGGCGCTTTGAAATCCGCATGCAGCGCCACTTGCGCCCTGGCTGGCGTGCAATATTGAGAGTGGTAGCAGACGACAGCGGGAGCTTTTTGCTTCGGGAGCTATGGCGGTGCAAGTGCCCGTGGTTAGAGTGTTAGTTCTTCGAGCTGGCTTGTCGCGTGGTGCAACGACACCTTTCATTGTTTAAATTGCTTTTCAAAAAAAAACAAAAAAAACTCTGGCATGCACTTCTGTCATTACAGGGTCCGCAGAGCTTACTTATGCGGGCCGGAAAGCCGGGCTTCGTTTTGCAGCGAAGCTGTTTATGGCTAGGTTTTCTTGGAGTTTTCACGTGCAGTGTCTAAAAACTCTACTCTTGTACCGCCGCATGCGCTGCACGCGCACGCCTTCCCAGTATAAACGGTTCGAAGTAAATAACCAAAATAAAGCGTTGACGAACGCGCGTGCAAGATGGCATTTGTTTTAGGCTTTTCCTTTAGAACTGTTACTGCTGATATGAAGAGCATCTTCGTCTTAAAGGGATACTGAACCAAAGAATTCAGTGCCCATAATAAGTGGCGCACGTTCTTTCCACGAGCCAGCAGCCGCCGGTGTGCGCGAGCATACGCAACGAAAGTGACGTAAAGATCTCCATTCGCGCTTAAGAGGACAGTGAAATGCATGGGCTTCGGGCCAAAGGAGAATAAATACAGGCTTTTCATCTCTACAAGTGAAAGCTACGTGCTTGTTAGACCAAATTAATCGCATACCTTTTACACCAGACACCACTGTGTAGATGAAAAACTTGTCTTTATTCTCCTTTGGCCCGAAGCCCATACATTTCACTGTCATCTTAACCGCGAATGGGGGTCTTTGACGTCATTTTTGTTGCGTGTGCTCGCGCACACCGGCGGCTACTGGCTCGTGGAAAGAACGTGCGCCACTTATTATGGACACTAAATTCCTTGGTTCAGTATCCCTCAAGCGTTCCTTTCTAACTTGAATGCATCTGTGTCTTGGCACACAATCGGCTCTAAGGCCGGTTCAGACACTTGCGGTTGAGTGCGTTTGACTGCGTTGCGGCGAGAACCGAAAGCCAGTCACCGGCACATCTGTGCTTCGTATGGAGCGTGGAACCCAATTTAAGGAATCTCTTGGCACGCGCTATAGGCAAGAGGAATGTCCTGGTTTCTCGCTGCCGCAACGCAGTCAAACGCAGTCAAACGCAACTGTCTGAACCAGGCTTTAGGGAGGCATAGCTTGCATTTCACTTGCAGATTTCTGCCTTTCTCGTACACACATTCAAAATAAGGTTTAAGATACGGTCACGGTATACGACAGAACCTTCGTCTTTCATCATGATAGGTGTGACAGCTTGAGTGAGTAAGCGTATTGGAGAAGGGAAAGCAAAGGACATGTTTCGCAGCCAATGGAGTGTCGAGAAGGTGGCTTTTATAATATGAGGGTAGTTTTTTTATGGTGTTACCGTGCTGATGTGGCCGCCTTGAGTCCCACGGTGTCTCGTGTCAGTCAGCCGGCGGATGCGCTCCTAAGTCAGAGCACTAACGATCGTTCGAGAAAGTCTCGCCTGACACCTGTTGTCAGGCGAGAATTCACCAGAGCTTATCGGAGCTAGCAACAGAATTCGGTAGCTGGAAAGAATGTTCACAATCCCTCGTGCCACGCCAGTGCCACTTCATACCGAAAAACTGGGAAAATGGCGGAATGTCAAAAATGTATTCGAGATAATGAAGCTTACTGTATACAGGAAGCCGACCCACACTGGACGTTACCTTCGGTTTGACTCATACCACCCTAAGAGTCACAAGGCGTCGGTGGTTGCGACCCTGCTGTCCAAAGCTCGGAACATCTGCTCCTCAGAGAAAAATGAAGAAAGTGAAGTCATCGGCGACCTCAAAACTAACTGGCGCCAACGGCTCTTTATTGAGTCGTGGTGCATACAGACCACACCAGGAAATTAACCGACCCACCAGCACCTTGCCCTCGGCACCGTGCCCTCGGCATACGTCAGTCGACTACGACAGTTAGAAGAAACACCAAAGAAACAGGCCCCTACCATAGAGGAAAACGAAGATGCTGATCCTTGTTTGTAAATAACCAACTCTGAAGAAAACGAACGTACTGCACCTGGTTTGAAAACTAACCGCCGTAAAAAAAAAAACGAAGGTATACTGCCCTACATTCACCGCAGAAGAAAAGGAAGAAGCTGCTTCTTTTTTAAATAGCCCCCCTGAAGAAGGTGCCGAGCCGGCGCCGAAACGTTGGGACCCTACCTTCTTTTAGGGATTGGTTGGCGTTTGCTCATTATTTATAACGTTTAACCCAACCAGGCAGACGTCTGCCGAAATGTTCACCTTCAAGAATAAATATGTTATGAACTTTTAAGTCGTTCAATTCAATTCAATTTTTATTTCAAATCAAGTCATACAAAATAAAGAGCTGGCCCACAAAATCAGCACTCTGCTTGATGTGGGGCCATGCGACCAAATGAAACACATGTTGTTAGCAAAAAACACTCCGCGGCACAAAAAGAAAAAAACGAAAAGCAATATACTACGTGACAATGCAAGGAGCACAAGATTAGCAACAAAAAACAAAAACAAAACAATAAGGGGCACATCAGGGCATGAAACATAGGCACTCATAACCAAGTCTACTCGTGCAGCAGTGAAACAAAAGTACGAAATTTTTACAACGGTCAGGCTACGATATCTACAACTCAGATGTTTGACACCAATTCTTTAGTTTTCTTTTCAATACCCTAGTGGATGTTACATTCATAGGGGACTCTGGAAGTTCGTTAAATAAAGAAGGAATGTAATGATTTTAATTAGAATTTTGTTCCGTTCATTGTAACAGTTTATAAAATAAAACGACATATTCCGTAAAAACGTTTTCTCCAAACCTAAGTATGCTTGCCTCAAAGTCTAGCCACACTGTCCACAAAGTCGAACCGTGTTGAACCTAGTTAAAGGGTCGAAGGTTTGTCAAACCAGTCGAACCTTGAGTTTCGATGTAAAAATACCGCTCGACGGAAGTTCGTGACATCCCTAATTTGCAACATATAAAGGGTGGTCCGTTAAGTACTTAGCCTACAAAAGAAAAACAAAAAATTTGGAAAAGTGGTGATTTATTGTTCAATACAGCCTCCTTTTAGTTCGATACACTTGACCCAGCGATGCTCCAACTTCTTTAACCCATCTGAAAAATACGTTTTCTTGAGGTCTGCAAAGTAGGCTTCCGTGGCGGCGATGACCTCCTCATTCGACTCAAATTTCTGCCCGGCGAGTGACTTTTTTAAGTTTGGAAACAAAAAAAAAGTCGCACGGGGCCAAATCTGGAGAATACGGTGGATGGGGCAGCAGTTTGTAGCCCAATTCGACCAATTTGGCCGCGGCGAGGGCGGAGGTGTGAGCCGGTGCGTTCTCATGGTGGAAGAGCACTTTTTCTTCTCCAAATGGAGCCGTTTTTTGTTCAATTCAGTGTCGAATCGGCCCAATAATTCGGCATAGTACAGCCCTGTGACCGTTTTGCCCTTCTCCGGGTAGTCGATGTAGATCACACCTTGTGAATCCCAGAAAACGGTGGCCATCACCTTTCCGGCCGATAAGACAGTCTTCGCCTTCTTCGGAGCACGTTCGCCGGGTGAAGTCCACTGTTTCGACTGTTCCTTGGTCTATGGTATGTACCAGTAGATCTATGTTTCGTCGACGGTCACAAAACGACGCAGAAACTCTTTCGGATTGCGCTTAAACAGCGTCAAACACTGCCCTAAAGTGGTCTCACGGTTGCGCTTGTTGTCCGGAGTGAGCAAACGTGGCACCCATCGTGCCGACAGCTTTCTCATGCCCACAATTTCATGCAGGATATGACCCACGCAGTCTTTTGAGATGCTTACTGTCTCAAATACCTCGCGAACCTTCAATCGGCGGTCCGCCAATACGAGATCGTGGATTTTTGTCACATTACCCTCCGTGGTAGCCGTTTTCGGGGCACCTGGGCGTGACTCATCAAAAACCGACGTGCAACCACGTTGAAACTCGTTAAACCAATTTTTGACGGTCGCCATTGAAGGAGAAGAGTCACAGCATCCAAGCGCTCTTTGATTTCACTGTGCGATTTCCCTTCCAAAAACAATAATTGAATCACCGACCAATATTGCTCTTTTTCCATTTTTCTAAAATTCGCGGACACGCCCGCTTCCACATGCGGTCAAAACAAAACTACGAGTCCGATTCGGTTGAAATTTCGATAGTAGCCGTCTACGAGAATGTACTATACGATAGTAAATTTCTTTTGCGATAGTGGCGCCATGGGGCGGTGAAGCTAAGTACTTATCGGACCGTCCTTATGTAAGAGAAGCTCCGCCTCCAAACCCCGGAGAAAATTGGCGCTACTATATCAATGCACAATTTTGTTTAGCGCCACAGAATCGGACAGCGAGAAACGTGCTCCTCTGTGACCACGTGTATTTGCTTGAGCATAGCAAACATGACGTAGGTGTAACAACGCACAACGGAGACTAGGGAAAGGAACGAACAACACAGGACATATTTGTGCAGCTTTTACTGTTGTTCGCTCCCCTGCTTAGTCTTCCTTGTTTTGCGCTATTGCATTTACATTATGTTTGACATTCACCAACTAGCCCAGCTCTCAATTTTACTACTTTATACCACTTGGCAGTATTTTAGTAGGGGAGGGTTATAGTTCTGCTTCTTCCTTCAGTGTGGGCGAAGCCCCTTTCTGCATATCTTAGGTCGCAACAAACTATAGCGACGAGAAGGTGCGAATGGGTCTTCCTGCGCCCAGTGGGAACTTTCTGAGGGTTATTTACTAACGCTGCCGAACAACAATGTAGCGATCTTTATTTTTATTTTTATTATATAGAATGCGATTATCCCCGAGAAGCCGGGGGGAGGGGGGGCGGTATATAGCCACGCGCGTCGCCGAGGGAGCGCGGGCTTGGCAGAATGGTTACCGTGCATGGCAATCGCGCGGAGGTTCCAGGTTCGATTCCATGGAGCGGACTCCTCTTTTATTTATTCTTTTCAACTTGACGTTCCCGTTAGTTCGAGAGCCTTGTGACCTGATCGAGTTATGAATGTTCTACACGCCGAACGTACCACTCCGAATGTTCCGGAAACCCAGGCTGGTACAAAAGATGCTCCGCATAGCGGAGTCGATCTCGTTCTTGCACTCGATCGTGCTACTCCCGCGACCTTCGACGCCACCTCCTTGTAGATTTGATTTTTTTTTTAGAAAGTTCGCCAAATGAAACGTTTAGTTTCTATTCATTCGTCGCCTCATCAACTGGTATTCGTGACAATATGTATGCTTGGGTATCAAACTATATAATGCAAATATATGTAGTGAACAAATGTTGGAGCTGGAAACATCTGAAACTTTTACCAATTAGAAGTACTAAGACGTTTTTGAGTTTTTATTGTGAATATCTCGTTGTTGGATATCTGGGACTACTTTAAACGGTTTATTATAAAACGGCCGTCTAGCATTTCAATAAAACAAATTATTGGAGAAACCGAAACATACCGTTTTTTTGTTTTTTTTAATTTGTAACCGGTAACCGAAAGCGTAAAAATTAAAACCGTAAAGAACTGAAACCAAACTGATATTAACAGGAAACGGTAACTGTAACCGTAACCGAAACGTTATAGTTTTCAGTTTGAGTCCCTCATCGTGTACATTGGTTTTTGGTGACAGGATTGTTAAAAACATCGTGCCGCAAAACTGTACTGCGCATGGGATGAGCTCTTTTTTAATGCGCACGTGTCGACCATGAGTCAGGGACGCAGTCTATTGTTTCTCTCTTTTTCAGGAACATGTTATAGAAAATTTAACTTATCGTTAGATTTTTTTTAAACTTCCGGCAGCCGTTGATTTTATTTGAAGCGTGACAACAGCTTGCAGTTCCCGCTCTCCCTCGTTTTCTTCACGCGTACAGCTGCGCTGCTTCATTCTACTTCGAAAGGGAACTTTACTGACATCGTACTCAATCAGGAAATCTCCATTGGAACCTTTTAACCATGTTTTGGCAGTATATACTTTTGATTGAGGCGTTTATTGCAACGGACACCCTCTTTTCAATGGCCCGTTATCAAGGTGACAAACCCACCGAATACAATGCCTGGAAGGTAAACACGTAGTTTCATTATCTTGTGCGCAAGTTACAAAATGTTTCAAAACAACCTTCTTTCTAATCTTTAGTTTTTGAAAAGTTTCCGAAGCGGCTACATCAAGTACCAGACTTACGTGGATCCAATTGCATGTACACACTTTTTGCGAATAGCACTGAATGCAACCGATCAATCTGGATTGTATCAAGTGTCCTTCAAAGATCTTGCTGACAATAGCACGTAAGTTACTTTTTTTTTATTTTCTAACGGAGTCCCTAGTCAGTACTGCTATATTGCAAAACATTATTCGGTGTGCTTTTCTTTTATGTTTATTTTCGCTTCTTCTAAAACAAAAATCGGAAAAGCAACATCAGTGTGTTTTATGCACGTGGGTTGCATGGCCAGGCGGATATTGCGTAGATTTATATTCGGCTGAATCAGTTGAGCAGTTGACTATAAAATATATTTATTAACTTTCTCAATTGTTCCTTACATGGGTCACGCTGCAGTTACAGTATTGACGGCAAGGACTATTGGAGATGGAATCAATTTAATGGGTTGGAGGAAAGGCAACAGGCTTCGAGATAGTCATTGATCAATTTTCGCGTTTTTTTTTTTTTTTTTTAGTACGATCGAAGCCCAATGCAGAAAAATCTACGCGAAAAATGTCCACAACCATGCGTAGGAGAGTGTTGACGTTTTCATTTTTCGGTACGTCGTCACAACCTCGGCAGCTTGCCGCTGGTACATTCCCCGAGGGCACACTACCGATATAGTGACGACATGACTAAAATGGCTACAAAACATTTATGAGCCTCACTCTGGGCGGGACTTCGGTGCTCTTCCTGTATCCAGATTCAGAATCGGCCAAAAAACCCCGAAGAGTTATCGTTGATCATCTAAAAACATCTCGCCTATTTGCAAAATTTTTATATTCGTTCAACTTGTAATGGTAAGTTGGTACTGCAATCGTAACATGACCCATCTAACCACAAATTAAAAGGTAATTACCTGAAATCAGCTAATTTTTACATACTTCGGTCATGATTAGCCCCTTATATCTAGTAACCCAGCTCCGCAGACCGCATTCACAAGAAATTAGTCTTTTGTTCTTCCAATAGACTAATTTGACACAGTTAAGTTTGCATTACTGAGTGGTAATAATGCTTAATTTAAATAATGATACCGCAATAAAATTTATGCTCAACAAAATTCAAATAGAGTCGTGTTTTGTATATTTCACCTTTTTTGCTAAATAGAACCCTTATTGAAATGCCCCTTTTAAGAGCATGAAACAAATACAGGTTTTCTGTGGTACATTGACAGTAAAGCCCGCTTGATTTCAAACGTTCTTTAATATCGATTGTTTTGTGCGCTAAAATATTCTTTGAGAACTAAATTACTTTTTATTAAAAGCGTTCGTTGTGAAAGATATACGAAAAATGTATGCTTAACGTAGGTAGCGTGAGTATTTGCGGTTATACATTCTCATTAAAAACAAGATTAATACTCTTTGAACTTATGATCCAATTGTTAGATATGGACATAATTGCTAAACTAAGCAAAACTCTGTGCCCGTTTAGGCTCATTTGAAGTTCCAGCCAAGGCAAGCGTTTTGGCGAGCACTTATTGTTTATGTTTATATGAAGTATTTATTATTTTTAGATTCGGTTTTAATATTATGTTACGGAACCGGAATATTTAACTGAATTCGTCACCAACAAAGTTTAAGTGAAATAAACAGGAATATGCAGTGATATTTCTCTGTGTGTGATCACCGAAATTAATCACAGATAACTGTATTTAAAATCCCCCTTTCGTGCATTCTCCGTCAAGCATCTACAAAAAATGATAATTAAAAATTAAGTTGGCTTGCAAATATAAAAATAATATGAGTTTTTATTAAAAGAAGCTGATTATACATCTGTTAGCTCGCGCAATCCTCAGCACTTCATATTGAAAGGCTATTAAACTTGCTGCGTTATTCTGCCTGTCAGGTGTATACAAACTAGTTTTAACTAAATTAATTAAGCTTTCTTTCAGGGAAACCATTACATTACGTTTTCATAAACAAACCACACCCGACGAATACGCTGTCTACAATGCAGGTAAGTTCAAATGGTTTTTTTCCAAAAATATTGAACTAAACGTCAGCTGAACTATATTTCGTTATTTTAAATTGTACCCACAGTGCCAAAAAGGCATTACTGTGAGGGGGTGGGTTATTCAATGCATTCAGACAAACGGGAACAGAAAACGTCGACGAGTTGAAGAGTGAAGGTAAGTTACCGTTTACCGGATAACGTCACTGTCATCAATTCAGGCCTTCTGTTCAGGAACATTGTTTCACTCTCTGGACGTCTTAACAAAACATTAATATGCAAAACAATCTGCAGTCTATTACTACAGACATCCTCCTTTTTAAAATTATCACAACGGGATGAGGCGTAAATGGCTCGAAAAGATATGCTGTTTTATCAATTCCTGTATTGTTGATGAAAACGCTTGAGCGTTCGTTTTCATTTCCTTCTGATTCCAACTATTTCCCATCCCAGCACGGCCTTTAACTATGACATGCAAGCGTAAGGCGCATAGTTTTTGAGAACCAAGCGTGCTGCTTGATTTTGAAGGCTTTATATATTATTCTTAAGATAGTCATGGTACCGATTCCATATAACACAAGCGTACTTGAAAATAGCCCTCCAAAAAAAGAAAGTTTGTTTTACATTTCGTGGCACGCTCCTTAAAGGGACACTGACAGGGTATTTATGCTCGCCAATGTTTTTAGTTGTACGTGACATATGAGAGCCCAACTACCCAGAACAGAATTTGCGGCTCAAAATTCGGTTTCTTTCCGCCCGAAAACCGCCGATCGAGAACTGGCCGATTTGAGTCGCGCTCACTCTCTTTTCCGTGGTCACGGGCCGTTTTCTAAGGTTTCGAAGCGACCACCAAATTTAATCAAAGTCGTGGGTCATTCAAGGCACACAGTCAGTATTAAAAATAGAAACAAATATGAAACCCATTTTTTGTGACGTTCAAAAAGCTGCAAATACGTTGATTGAAAAAAAAGGTAGCACAAACAACCGGAAGCATTCTGTGCGTTCACTGAAAATTCTCAACATGGCGTCGTTTCGCGTATCGTGGGACTAGAGGATGGCAGCGGACGACGGGCGTTGGACCTCTACTTCAGAGCTGTCGTTCACGATACCGGCGAATTCTGTCTTCCTTCGAAAAAGAAATTTTGGACCGATCAAAAGAACTGATATTCATCCCGTACGACACGTCCGACCAGCAAGCCGATTGCACGCAGACGTCGCCGAGCCGTCGTCCCTTCTCGTTGCTGAAGACATCGCTCGCTCAAACGTCAAGCACGAAGTGCGTACTTCGAGTTGAATACGAACGCGTACGGTTTCTTTACGAGGTGCGAATTTGGCCTCTGCGTGGTGCTGCCCGACTTCAAGCCGGGAGTGCATGCAATGAAGGGAAATTGGCAGCAAACTACCTACATATAGTCTATCGGCTCCATTAGTACGCGCAGAAGAGTTCCTTCAGTAGCTCAGTGGAACGACATCCGATTTACACGCTGCGGGCACGGGTTCAATTCCTGGTGTGTGGTGCACCATTTTTTCTTTTTTTTCAAGCATTTTGCGATGTTTACAGTTCTTTTTTTAACAATTATCACTGAAAAAAACAATTGTTGTGGACGAAACGTTGCTGAACTAAATGGTATGGGATTTCATTTTTGACACCTGCGAACTCAATGTAGTCACTTTCCACAAAATGCAAGGAGCATATGAATTGGGTAGCGTCCGCTTTCCGAGCTTCGCGTAACTGTTCTACAGGAATTGCAGCCAGCCATTGATCCCGACACGTTGATCTTTCGGAAACTTGTGCACTCTGCCGCACAATGCCACCCTCAGATGCAGGAGACGTGAGGCAACTCTTCACGCAACGTCTTGGGAGTATTCTTTTCGGAGCCGATCACGGGAATTCACCACACTACGGCACTCGGGCACTCACTACTAATTGCCAACACTTAAATGTACAAAACAACTCATCTTGAAGTACAGAACAGCGAGCGGGACAAACATAACTGCAAAGGAATCGCAGGGCGAGCGAACGCATTACGTCTGCTACATGCGGAGAAAAAAAAAAAAACCGCACGGTCGGGTGTAGCCACGTGACTTCCGCCAGTCTCACTATACATAGGTTGCACTGACGTCACATCGCATACTTTTGACCATCATGTAAGAGGAGGAGAGGGAAGCTGCTTTTGTAAGAATTTTGAGTGGCGGGTTAAACTTTTATAATCTTCTGGGAGGAGAATAGCGACGCCTGTGCAAATCCGGGAGGCACAAAAGAGGGTCCTGATAAGAGGGGACCTCCTTCTTGCCCTCGTCTCTGGTGGTCTTTGGAGCGCTCTTTGAATGAAGTCACGTGCAACCTATGTATACTCTCCACTTCCCCGTGTGGTGCGGGAGTTTCGGTTTCGCTTTCGAGCAGTTGCTTTTTTGGCTTTATTTAAAAAATACGTGACTCTGTAGCAAAACATTAATTGGGTAGTATTCCGACACCATAATGAATCGCCTGACAAAAAAGGAAAAAAAAAATATTTGGGGGGTGTCAGTGTCCCTTTAAACTTTGGCTTATAAAATATTACATTTTACTTGCTTTTAGAGCGCAGCTCTTAGGCGCCCGTTTCCGGCTTGAGAGGCGTCGGCGTTGGCGTCGGCATCGCCTTCGGCGTAACCGCCCGAGGTCACGTGACTCCCCGAGGTCACATGACCCCCGAGGTCCCCACAAAGTCACGTGACCCCCCAGGTCACGTGACTCCCAGGTCACGTGACCTCCCCTCAGGTCACGTGACCCCCCAAAATCACGAGACCCCCAGGTCACGTGGCCCCCGAGGTCACATGAACCCCAGGTCACGTGACCCCCTGGTCACGTCACCCCCCCCCCCCCCCCGAGGTCACGTGACCCCCCTCCCGAGGTCACATGACCCCCAGGGTCACGTGACCCCCCCCCCCCCCCGAGATCACGTGACCCCCCCCCCCCGTGCCTCCCATTCCTTTTCAAGAGCTGCGCTCTAATTCGGCGTTACAGGGAGTTGTAAACGGCTTTCAGTTTTTTTTCCTGAACGCTCTAGCGACTATTGCAATTAAGGTAATGTGCACAAGACATCTAAATAGGTATACTCAGAGACACTACTCAGTGTTGTATCATATATTACGTAACCTTGAGAAATTGGCGATAAATGTTTCTTGAAAACCACATAAAATTACATAAATATAAATTTGAGCAAACTTTTCATTTATTACACCAATTGAATAAAACGCTTAAATTCCTTTGCGAGAGGGCAAGGTCGTCAGACGAGTTAATCCTTGTATAAAACGCAGTCCGCTAATAGCTTGATATGCGACGGTATATTTTCGGTAATATCAATAATCTAAACAAGGAATAACGAAGGCCCTAACACTACCTTCAGACACTAGCGAAGTAACACTGGTTACTGAGGATAGAGCATACTGTTTTTAAAGCGACGCACTGCTCTTTGCCTTAGAAAGTTTGTGTTCAGTTCAAAACGTTGGAAAACGTTCAGCTTAAGTCAATGTGTACAACAGTAAGCAATGCGGCACCGTGTCAAATGCTTTTCGAAAATCTAATAGTGCACTGTTGACATATATTTTTTTTCTAACGACCTCGATATCTGATGATAAAATTAAATAAATTACTTATTGAAAGATAAGCGTTCTGAAAGCCGTGCTGTAATGTTGTCAAGAAGCGACTTGAATCCATAAACCGGAAGAGATCACTGTAATTAATACCTTCAGACAATTTGTAACAAATCGACATTAATCAAATTGGACAGCAATTTTCAACGTTAGACTTCACCATTCAGGCCGGCCACCTTACCGACCAGGTACCGGTCAATCGCGGCGCCACGTGCGTTCAGGTGAAGCATTGAGTAATACGCGCCTGGTCTGAATCGCACATGTTTCCGACGCGCCTTACAACCTGTGGGACGTTTTGTCGCGCATGTGTAACCTGGTCTACGACATTCCGCAATACGGAGTAGCCCAGGTGGCCCAGTTTTTTGGATCATAAATAGGTTTCTGTCTTGGAATGTAGGGCGTTAGACCGCCCGAAGAAATCAAGCTAGAGCCAAAATTGACCTTCTTTGGCCAGAGTCTGGGTATATCGGCCCTAACTTGATAAACAATTTCCAAAGTTAAGCTTCATTGCTGGTAGTTCGACTGTCATCTAGCATCTTGGGGCCTAAATCGCCAAAGAAGTTCCAGAGTTATGATTCACTTCTCGTTGCTTGGTTTTTATGTGACAACGTTGGTACTAAATTGCCAAACAATTGCCAGATTTCGGTGTCACCACCCTACCTCGGCGAACCTCACTCATAAGGGCCCTCACTCACCCTCACTCACCCTCATCTTCACAGATGAGGTGAGGGTGAGGGAGTTTCTGAATCGGAAAAATTCATGAGTGTGAGGGTGAGTGAGGGACGCGTGAGGGGTGTGAGGGCCATGAGTGCGTGAGGGGCGTGAGGGCAGTGAGTGGCGTGAGGGGTATGAGGGCCGTGAGGACGTGAGGGGTGTGAGGGCCGTGAGGGCGGTGAGTGCGTGAGGCCCCCTTCATACGGAGCAACTTTCTCAGCAATTTTGGTGTTGCTGGTGGGTTGTTCCCTAGCTTTCCCTAGATCGACACGAATTGCTGAGGTCGGATCCGGCACGAAACAAGCGAGCACTCGGAGCAAATCGAAGACGTTTGAAGCGGCTGCATCCAATCAGGGACGCGATATTTTCACGTGATACCTCGTGCCGGTGATGATGGCAACTAAAGACTTAATTGTGATTTGAAATTGATCGTTTTTGGAAATAAACTGTTTCAGAAAGATGCATTAGTATTCTCAATGAGATTTAAATGCATAAAAATACGTTTATAGCGCGTAATTGTGTCTAAATAGTGCAAGAAAAATATCGAACTCTCAATACCCGGTGAGATGTAGGATTCGTAATCACAACTACTAATGACATTGCCAGGGGAAGCACCGGACATCAAAAAGTGGGCATTAAATTTATCAGCAAGCTTAGCCCCTGTACAGGACATGCCTTCAATTATAAGCTCAGAATTATCTTCTCTTTCGTTTTTAGAAAGTAGGTCGTTTACATTTTTCCACACCTTTCTGGGGTTATTATAAATATCTGCCAACTTATTTTCATGATACACATTTCGTGCTCGTTTAATATCAGCGCCTAGTTTATTTCTGCTTTTTTAAATTCAGCAAGATAATCCGGATGTTTTGTTTTTATAAAAAGGGCGAAGAGCTTATCTCGTTCTTTTATTCTCCTAAGAAGTGCGGCATCAATCCAAGGCTTTCTAGACTTCCTGTTTCTTTTAAATGGCACCATTGGAAACGCTTGATCATAGAGTATCTTAATTCTTATAGAAAAAATGAAAGCCGTTTACAACTCCCTGTAACACCGAATTATAGCGCAGCTCTTGAGGAGGAGGGGAAGGCACGGGGGGGGGGTCATGTGACCTCGGGGGGGGGGGGGGGGTCACGTGACCTGGGGGTCACGTGACCTCGAGGGGGGGGGGGGGGAATTTTTTGCCAGATTTAGCGGGAAAAATTATCCGCTAAATTTAGCGGGGAATATTTTCCGCTAGATTTAGCGGGGGAAATTTTCCGCTAGATTTAGCGGGAAAATTTTTCCGCTAAATTTAGCGGGGACATTTTTCCGCTACATTTAGCGGGGAAAATTTTCCGATAAATTTAGCGGGAAACAATTTTCCGCTAGATTTAGCGGGGAAACGTTTTCTGCTAAATTTAGCGGGGAAAATCTTCCGCTAAATTTAGCGGGGAAATTTACCCATCATGCACCACGCGGTTACGCCGACGGCGACGCCGCACAAGCCGGAAACGGGCGCCTAAGAGCTGCGCTCTAAAATAAACTTTCATGATGATGATAGCAAATTGCAGCATTTGGTTGCTGCATGTGAACGCGGGCGGCCCGTGTTGCTGGTGGTTCGACGTCAAGTTTCTGGGCGAAACTGCCCCATCTGAAGCGGGCCTGAGTGGCGTGAAGGCCATGAATGAGTGCGTGAGGGGCGTGAGGAGTATGAGTGCATGAGGACCGTGAGGGCGGTGAGTGCGTGAGGGGCGTGAGGGCTATGAGTGCGTGAGGGGCGTGAGGGCGGTGAGTGGCGTGAGGGCCATGAGTGAGTGAGGGGCGTGATGGCGGTGAGGGGCATGAGGGCCATGAATACAGGAGGGCCGTGAGGTTCAGTGAGGGTGAGTGAAGGGCTGAAGGTGAGTGTGACAGTGAGGATGAGGGTGAGTGAGGGGCTGAACTTGAGTGTAGCTGTGAGGGTGAGGGTGAGTGAGGGGCTTAGGTGAGTGTGGCTGTGAGGGTGAGGGTGAGTGAGGGCGACCTAAAATGCCGACCTCTGGTCGCCACTGGTTCTTAGGTTCGCACATGGCATCTTTGGTTCAAGTCTGGCACTCCGGCGATTATTTCTGTTGTGAGGGAGAGAAAAACCATAGACACTCCAAAGAAGATGACTCTGTAACTAACCGTATGAGCTAAACCGTCTTATTTGCAAGTTAGGCCAATAGGATTGCCAAACTTGTGCCAAGTTAGGAGCTTCTCTGGCGTGATACCATGGGCGGAGACTTCGTTTTACGACTGATCCGTGCGTGGTAAGGTAAGGTAATTATTTCCTACTTGTCTTACCGCGCGACTGAGTGCAACGATGAAAGTTGGCAAATGGCACCACGCGTAAATCGTTAATTAATTCTGCATTGATAATTTGTAATTTCAGTGGGCAGCCTTCATTTATTAACTATGCAGCGGGAACCCGATACCGCGTTGGTTCTTTTGAAGGAACCATATGAATTGTGTCTCTTTTTTGCGCATCGCCAGAGTTCACCAGAGAAGTGCCTGTAGGTAGTGCAGTTAGTGTACCAGATTTTGAAAGAATTACCCCACCTGTGTAAAAACTAAGAAAATAAGAGCTCTATTTCCCACACATGGCGTTCATTCGCAAACTACTTTCGTCTGATTGGCGCCATGGCCGATAGATGACCCCAGCGGTCCGCTTGCGACTCAAAACCAGCGGCGAATGAGCGTCACTGCCTCAAGGCAAACAGCAAGATTTCAGCCGAGCAGCACGTAAAATCCTGAGTCAAAGAGCCCCGACTTTATGGCGGGGAGTTGAAATCTCTTGGATCCCCTGCCACAGCGGAATCTACGGGAAGGAGAAAGCAGACGATGCCGCGGGGGTCAAACCACATCGTGTTTGCGAGAGCTGTTAGGGCGTCAAAAAGTTTTTAGAAATACACCAATGAACTGAGTGCAATTAAGCTTTTCAGAAAAGTGCTTCTAGATGGTGCATTGATTGTACTCAAATTTATAAGTGTAGGATTCTGAAAAAAAAATTAAGCCGTCTACTTTTTTATGTCCAAAGAGAAAAACGGTAAACACTGTCTGGCTGACGCTGCTACCCCTATATGGCACAACCAGGGGCGGATGCAGGAATTTCCTGAGGGGGGGTCAGGTGTTGGTCAGCGTACCATTTGTTTAGGAACCCCCTTCCCCTCTCCCTTGTTTCACGCCCTAAATTTTACACATGCAGAAATCAAGAGGGGGGTCAGGACATCCAGACCCCCCCCCCCCCCCTCTAAATCCGCCCCTGGGCACAACATAAAGCAAAAACGAGGAGACATACGTTTGAGTTGAGCACCCGCAAGCAAATTCATCAGATTAGAGCGTGTGTGGTACAATCTTTCAGTAGCTGCATCAACCAGACAGTTTTTATACCAGTTGGCGTTCTGCACATAGAGAAGGAAAGATTTTTTAGGCTTAAATGTATTCCTAAAGTCTACACTAAAGAAATTTGAGTATGGTAAATGCACTGAAAAAAACACATTTGTGCATAGTTTCATTGCACTTATTTCAAGGGCAATTATTTATACAAATTGTTTTCCTCCCGCGTATCGCTCACGAATACACTGCAGGTGTCTCTCTACCCTTCCAAGGCGAAATCAGCTCATTCGAAATAAGTAAACACTTGGCCCCAAACCCCGAAGACGCCCAAGAGAAACAACAAAAGGCCAGGAAACTAGGACTGGCCTCCCTCTCACCTCCGGACGATTTTTCTATCCCTTTCAATTTCTCGAGGTTGACAAAGGTGTCAGTTCAAAGGCTTCGAGCCAGAACGACAATCACTTCATTAAGGCACGCCAGATTTTACAATTTGAAGTCGCCTGAAGACGTCGCTCTGGACCCTTGTTGCAAGACGTGCGGATAGAATCTAGACATCTGGCCTGGAACTGCAAGGATTCAAAAACGTAAAAGACTAGAAACCATCGTAGAATTACCGCTAGAATCAAGGACTTTAAGGTACGAAGATTGGACCTGGCCAAACCTCAAGAGCCTTCACAGAAAGCAGATATCGTCCGCATTGCTCAGCTTCATTTGTTCAGGTGGCCTGATCCCCTACATATCATTCCATTCCCTACTTCCCCCTTTCCCACTCATTCCTCTCTCTCTCGCTAGACGATCTCATCCCAAAGGAAATGATAAATTGTAGTACCTTTCATTTTTAATGCTACTTTTACTTCTTTTTTCTTGTTTTTACTATACTCCAATCCAACCAGTCCGACGAAAGCGTTATGTAGACTTGCGCCGTAAGTAATAAAAAAAAGTTCCTAATTTGTTTTTAGCTTATTATTCAGTTACATTTAGGTTTCTGGAAATAGTGATGCACAAAACGCACTGCCCAAGGGCGCCCCTGAAGTAAATCCCAAAGGGATTTGTGACGAAACCAATTTGTGCAATCTGTTTAAAGTGGGTTAGATCAATTTAACCCACGCCATTAATACCGGTACGACTGGTGAATTCTCACCCAATTCACGTCCCGCAGAAACTGCCGCGAACCAAAATGGAGGCTGTCCCGACTTCGCGACACAAACCGAAGCATGTACAGGGCAGAAACTTCACCACAAAGAGCCGACGGGCAACCATTTTTTAATTGGAATAGGCCAGCTAAGGCAAATACTTCAGATTCAATTCAATTCAATCCAATGCTTATGTTTCACAAATTACCGGCTGCCCCAAGGCCTTTACTGTAAAACACAAAACATGAAATACATATTCACTATAAATGTACATGCTTAAAAGTCATACACAAGCTTAAAACCATACACATGCTTTAAAAGCATACACATGCTGAAAAAGGTGCAAATTTGTACAAACATATTAGTGTTTCAAAATTTAATGTTGAAAACAAATATTTGATATGTGATATCAGTGAAGAATTGCGACCAATATCTGGGTAAAATAATCTACAATTTCTAAAGCTTATGCTAACAGGAATACTTAAGTATAGAGAAGAGTAGGACTGACTATTGCTCCATGAGCTAAACCATTGAAAAGCTGAACATCCCGGATATACCTGATGTTGCTTAATGTTCTGAATCTTACTCTAGATAAAATCAAATTATATTCAAGATAATACTTGCGACCAAAATATATGTGGTACATTATCCGTACAAATTTATTTTGCATGCGTTAAATATTTTCACTTGCTCTACTAGAAATACCGGGTGTCCCAAATAGCGGCCAGGCTTTTTAAATCGACCTCAAAATTCGGTTTCTTAACCTATCGGGCTACAATTTTGTGCACCGTTGCCCATAGATAGCGCATTTGTATTGTAAAATTTGCAAAGAGCGAACTTACCTGAGGAGAAAGTAAAGAAAGAAAAAGGCTTAACTCCTATGGAGACGCCGCAACGCGACTTCACTTCGCTCCATTGGGACAGGAGAGTTTCGGTGCCGTTTGGCGCGGTTTCAAAGCTGATGACGTCGGAATCGTAAGAATGGAATCGTAATGGAAAAACGAACAAAATTCGGAGTCATTACCTTATCGGTAGTAAGAATACCCGAATTCGTATTCGTCGTTTGACGTTTTCAATGACTCTCGCATAACGGCCAGCGTGAAGCGTCATAAGACTACTTACACATTGTAACTTTAAAAAGGTGATATTTTTCTAGTAAGTGATTTTGTGTGTATCGACATTTTTGTCACCAATAATCACCGTTTACCATTCTCACAAACAAATTACCGAAATACCGCGATTAGAAAAAGCAGTTGCAGATTCTTTATATTTATATATATATATATATTAATAGGGTGTGAAAGGACTTGGAAGACAGGGCAACCAGGTCTTGTCAGTTCGGTCTTTTATTTACGAACAACTTCCTCTTTCTTATCCCCGCGGCTACTTCGTCGTTCTTTGTATTACCAAATTATGTGATTGCGGTCTAACCGTAACACTAACCCCCTCCTCTGGAGAAGGCGAAGGTACGGGTTGAAGATAATTGTCGTGATCGGAGCGCATGGTGTATGGTTTCATTCGAGACACATGGACGATATCCTTGTTCCGTGAACGACCGTCGGAAATAGGCGTCACACGTTCTATTTCGTAGTTGACGTCAGATGTCTGCTGTGTGATCCGGTATGGTCCAAAATACCGGGAGAGAAGTTTTTCTGAACGTCCAACAACACGAACGGGTGACCAGACTAAAACAAGATCGCCGACACAGTAGTTAACTTGTCTGTGCTTGTCGTTATAACGGATGACCTGTGTCTGCTGAGAAGCAAGTGTGCGGTGTTGAGCGAGTTGGCGGGATTCTTCCGCCCGGTGAAGAACGTCTTGTACATAGTCAGATGATGGTTCAGAAACGCTTGGAAGGATCGTGTCTAGTACTACATCCCGACCGTAGACTAAGTAAAATGGAGAATAGTGCGTAGTTTCATGGATGGCCGTGTTGTAAGCATAAGTAACAAACGGCAAAACTTGATCCAAATTGTCTTGATTATTGGAAATCTACATTGCTAGCATCGAGGCGAGGGTTCGATTAAAGCGTTCAGTCATCCCATTTGCTTGAGGGTGGTAGGCGGTTGTGGTGCAATGAATTGTGCAACAATACCGAAGGAGGTGCTGAATGACTGTAGATAAAAAGACGCGCCCTCGGTCGCTGACGAGTTTCCTGGGGGATCCGTGTCGCAGAACAATATTGTGGAGAAAAAACGAGGCCACCTCTTCTGCGTTTTGTGCCGTGAGAGCCTGGGTTTCTACGTATCGCGACAAATGGTCGACGGCAACGATTATCCATCGTTTTTTGTGTGTCGACTCAGGAAAAGGGCCAAGGAGATCAATTCCAACACTCTCAAATGGGTGGCTAGGGGGCTGAATGGGATGCAGATAGCCCGCAGGAGCGAGGGTAGGTGTTTTTTGGCGCTGGCAAGCTTCACATGATGAGACGTATCTGTGGACACTCTTGTATAAGCCAAACCAGAAAAAACAAGAGCGGGTGCGGTTGTATGTTCGAAACACACCCAAATGTCCGGCTGTCGGATCATCATGAAGGGAACGAAGTACATCAGAGCGTAAATGTCGCGGGATCATAAGAAGCAGGGGTCGTCCTGTGGGTTCATAATTGCGATGATATAGAACTCTCCCGACAATTGCATACATATGTTCCATTTTCGCTTTTCTGCTACGTG
Organism: Ixodes persulcatus; assembly: GCA_013358835.2. Classification (NCBI taxonomy): domain Eukaryota; kingdom Metazoa; phylum Arthropoda; class Arachnida; order Ixodida; family Ixodidae; genus Ixodes; species Ixodes persulcatus. Next base: position 134,373 of record JABSTQ010009915.1, read on the forward strand.
GCAAAGGATGCTGTAAGAGTCGGATGATACTCCGCAGTTTCGGATCGTTACGCTGTTCCGTTGCGATGTCCATTTGGAGGGATAAGGCTTGAACAGGGATCTCGGTGGCATCCGTGTCATCGGTGGTGGTGGATTGTAGAGGGCAGCGGGACAAAGCGTCGACATCTTGGTGAGCGTAGCCTGCCTTATAAACTATCTCGACATCATACTCCTGTAGACGAAGGTGACCATCTAGCGAGACGTCCTGATGGGTCTTTTATGTTTGTCAGCCAGCAGAGAGCGTGGTGGTCAGTCACTACTCGAAAGCGTCGCCCAAATAGGTATGGTCGAAACTTGGTTATGGCCCATATTATAGCCAAACACTCTTTCTCGGTTGTAGAGTAGTTTACCTCCGCTCTAGTGAGCGTGCGGCTAGCATACGCGATGACCTGTTCCTTGCCATGTTTATTCTGGATAAGGACAGCACCAATGCCATATCCACTTGCGTCTGAATGTATTTCTGTGAGAGAGTTGGGGTCAAAATGGCATAGTATTGGATAATTAGTCAGGGACAGCTTTAAGGATTTGAAAGAGTTCTCTTGGTCTTCTGTCCATTCGAATGCTGTATCCTTTGAGAGAAGGCGATTTAGAGGTGCTGCACGGTCAGCGAAATCTTGGATAAAGCGACGGAAGTATGAGCAGAGGCCCAAAAAGCTTTTTAATTGTTTAATGTTGAGTGGCCGGGGAAATTCCGAGACAGCTCTTATCTTGTCGGGGTCAGGACGAATGCCGTCTGCGCTGACGGTGTGACCCAAGATCTGAATTTGGCGGCAAGCAAGATGGCATTTCTTAGTATTAAGTTGGAGACCCGCTGTCTTAATGCATTCCAGGACGGATTGCAATCGTAAGAGGTGCTCTTTCAATGTCGCAGAGAAGATTACAACATCATCTAAATAGCACAGGCATGTTTGCCATCTTAAACCCCTCAATAAAACATCCATCATTCTCTCGAACGTGGCAGGAGCGTTGCATAAACCAAAAGGAAGGACTTTGAATTCATAGAGCCCGTCGGGAGTTATGAAGGCTGTTTTCTCTTGATCTTGGTCATGTATTGGTATCTGCCAATATCCGGATCGAAGGTCTAAAGAGGAAAAATATTCGGATCCTTGTAAGCTGTCTAAAGCGTCGTCGATTCGTGGTAGAGGATACACGTCTTTTTTGGTGACATTATTTAGGCGTCTGTAATCTACGCAAAACCTCCACGACCCATCTTTCTTCTTGATCAGAACTACAGGTGAGGACCAGGGACTTGATGATGGTACAATTATGTTCTTTTGGAGCATGTCTTTAACATGTTGATCAATTAATTCTCGCCCTGAAGGAGAGACGCGGTAAGGTCTGTGTCGAACTGGTGAAGCATCGCCGGTATCAATTCGGTGCTTTACGGAGGTTGTTAAACCCAATGGGCCACCGTCGATGTCAAAGCATGAGGAGTATCGTTTCAATAAATCCAATAGTAGCCCTTGATAATCCCCCGGTAGTTTTTTATCAACCATGGATGATAAAGAAGAGGCGGAGTCACGCAATGAACTAGACGAGCCTAATAATGTTTCAGCGCACGGCTGAAGAGTAAAAACTGGGCAAGTGGGAAGGGTATAAACAAAGGCTACGCAAGTTCCAATTGATAAACGCTGAGGCTCGTTTGACATGTTGGTGATAGGGACTGTGGCTGTGCCATTGGTCAATGTCGATAATGAAAATGGAAGAGCTAGGTTCTTGCGTAGCAACATGTTGCGGCAAGGTTCCACAAGGACATTACCATTATAGTCGGCGAAAAAAAACTTATTCACCGCCATGACAAAAATGGTACTCAAAGACGGAATTACATAGTCATGACTCAAACATAGCTTCCTTACTTGAACCGTGTCTAGGTTATAGTCATCATAATTTTCTCTACCAATATTTAGGAACCCAGTGCCGCAGTCTATGAGCGCGTTGCGTTGTGATAAGAAGTTCCATCCCAAAATAAAATCATTGCTGCAGTGAGGAACAACAGTGAAAGACACCACGGTAACTTTGTCTAGAGTGATGCGAGTGGCACACAAGCAACATGGCGAGAAAAGAGAACGATTCGCACCTTGCAATAACCTGCCATCGGGAGGGGTGCCAACCAAACGAAGCTTCCGTCGCGTGGACTCGTTCATGACTGAAACTGATGCACCCGTGTCTATCAATGCTGAAAACGTTTGTCCTTTGACGGTTATGGAAACAAAATTTCTTGGGTGACGCGGAGGCTGGCAAGAATTGAATGAAGCGGCGTTACCTCCTACTGCCGCCGCGTATAGTTTCCCTCGTTCTGGTAGGAAGTGGATGGCTCATGGGATGGTCGGAATGACGCAGACGAACGTGGGTAAGGCGAGGGCGAGCGCGGACGCCTGTATGCCGGTGGTCTCGGAGATGAAGATCGGTTACGATGTGGGAAGCTTGGTACTGGGACATCCTCGTCGTATGGATACGTCGGATAGGCTGGTGGCGAGTTGTAACTGGAGCGACCAAAGAATCTGTAGGTATCTCCTCGTTCTTCCGCGATGCGTCGGCGACAGAAGCGAGCAATGTGACCTCGGATTCCGCAGTGGAAGCAGGTGGGGCGGCTTCGAACAGTGGAGGTCCACTGGGCGTTGGAGTAAGTGGTCCTGGGAGGTTCGGTACTCATCGGTCTTTGGAACCTGGGTTGGAAAGAAGTCTGGGCAGCTGGCTGGGAAAGAAGTCTGGGCGCTGAGTCAGCATGTAGACGAGGGCTCATGGTAATTGCAGATATATTAGGAGCTGCGGCAGAAAGCTCCTCTCGAATGGCGTCCCTTAAAGACATACGCGTCGCTGCAGTTGTTTCCTCGAGTAATGTGGCACTGTCGGGAAACATAATCCGAAGCTCTTCCTTGATGATGTCACGAATGACTGTACGTATAGTTTCAGTGACGGGGATTTGCAGTCGCGAGGGTAGAGAGGGTAACATCGTTGAGGTGGTTGCTGGAATCCTGGCTCTTTTGGTCTCGTTGAGGCGACGGCATGCTTCTATGATGCTTTCGACGGTGCGGGAGTCACGAGCCATGAGGTATTGGAACCCGTCTTCTGATATTCCTTTGAGTATATGGCCAGCCTTGTCTGCCTCCGACATGGTTGGATTGGCGAGTTTACAGAGAGCAAGTACGTCCTCGATGTAGCCGATGTAGTCCTCGTCAGGACTTTGGGCACGGTAAGCGAGACGCCCTTCGGCCAGTTGTTTGCGCTGCGTAGAAAGTCCAAAAACTTCCAGAAACTTGTCCTTGAATCGATCCAAGGAGGTGAAAGCGTCTTCGTTGTTATTGTACCAGATCATCGCCGTGTCTTTGAGGTAGAAATTAACGTTAGCAAGTTTAAGCGTATCATCCCAGCGATTGTGCGCACTCGCCCGGTCATAGTCGCGGAGCCATTCGACGACATCTTGGGGGGCTGTGCCGGCAAACAATGGAGGATCACGTTGACGGCATGTAACGGTCGATGACGTTGTGACGGGTGGATTCGGCATGGTTTGGGATGTTACGGTGTTTGTGCCCAATGGTGGCTGTAGACCCCGGTGATTACCTGATCGAAGCTCCGTGTTGGATTCTGAGCCTTGAGGTAGGGGTCGCTTCACCTCCACCAGATAATAGGGTGTGAAAGGACTTGGAAGACAGGGCAACCAGGTCTTGTCAGTTCGGTCTTTTATTTACGAACAACTTCCTCTTTCTTATCCCCGCGGCTACTTCGTCGTTCTTTGTATTACCAAATTATGTGATTGCGGTCTAACCGTAACAATAATATATATATATATATATATATATATATATATATATATATATATATATATATATCATTGAGCACCGCAAAATCTGGTGGCTTGTATGTAAAATATCCCCTCGATGCATTTAGAGGGAAATACTTTATTGTACTCAATTCGGTTCCTACAGATGAACAAGAACTTTACAATTCGACGGTGGCGTACAGCGACTACAGTAAATGTAGTATAATTCAGGACAGTGAGACGCCCACACGTAAGTTTTCTTTTATTATCATAATTGCCGGCGTGTTCCTAATCATCCAGGCTCTGTTTTCCTTTAAGAAGATAAATGAAGCCTAGTTGAATAAAAAAAATATAGTTGCCTTTACAAAAGTAGCGAAAATAAAACCTGAAATATTTATCAGTGCTATATTTTACCGCAACGTACATTAATGTTAAAGCCCTTGTATGTTTAGCAACTCAAACTTCAAAAAATATTATCTGAGGAGGCTATGTACGACAAGGGCTCTTTGTTTAGAATACATTAATTTTGAATAGTTGGTATCTTAACCTGCGGCTATAATAGTCTAAATGTTTCTGTTTCATTTAAGGATTTCCCATATAACTGTACAAAATATGTTAAAATCTTTTTTTTTTTTTACATATGATACAATGTATTATTCCTGCTAAATTACAGAGTCAGCTTGTCAGTAAAACATTTCGAGGCATTTTATTTTAATATTTATTTTATTTAACAATAGCGCTAGTACCGCAGGGGCCCAAGCAGAAGGGTGTTTACAGTGTTTTACGAACTACAGTCCGCACTGGTAAATCATCCGAAACAAATTATGGTTAAAAATATTTTAGTACGCACTTGGTTCAAAGTTTGCATTCGTTGCATAGTTCGCACCATGTGCCTCGTCCTCACATAACCCTTCTCATGCGCAAAAACACCTTCGACAAATGCCTACTTCATTAGCTCGCAATAAATTTGTATCGTACATAGCTCGTCATTAATATACTCTATCATTTACAAAATCCGCCATGTCTCGCGAAATAGTAAACATATAATTAAAACAGCGCAACAAACTACAAGGCCATGTACAAGAAGGGGCACAGACACAGCGCTGTCCCTCTTGTCCTTGGGTTTTTTGCGTTGTTTTCCTTATATGTTTACCACCGACGAGGCCATCTCCGAACATTACTGCAAAGTCTCGTCATAATGAACGATTTAGAAAACATATTCATATATAGTCCTCACCTGACGATGGTCAGCACCGTCTAAAATTCCAACTTTTAAACATACATCGTCCGCGGACATCTGTGCGGAAAATACCGCACATGCACAATACGGCGATGACAGTAAAAAAGGGCACTTTGTTAATAAAAATTGCAGTATGAAACACAACGCAAACAGCCTGTCTATCGAAGAGCGTGGCAAAAGTAACCCTTCACTTTCAACAGTTTCACATAGTGTGCACAGCTAGAGAAAAACAATATGTAGCATAAAACGAATTAACGAGACACTCGAATCGCTCAGCAAAGCCTCGAATGCTGCAGAAGCAACAACAAAACTATTATAATAGTGTGATCTTGAAGCGAGTTTGAATGTTTTATACGATTCGTCAGGTAGTTTGTTCCAGTCACCGGTAGTTCTTGGGAATTGAGAATTATTGTTTAGATTAGTTCCTGCAAAGATGGACATTAAGGTAAGTGGACGAATTTCATTCAAAAATAGAACCTCGAATACATATACTGTCCGTGCAGTTATTTATACAGGATATTTCTCGGAACGCGGGCGAAATCGTTCCTGGGAAAAACTACGTATCGCACAGAAAAGAGTAATCCCGTATTGATCTCTTCGCGAGGGCATATTTGGAATAACTAGTAACGTCGAGTGTAATTAGTTTAATAACGATTACTTTCGAGTAATTAACTTTTTAAATAGGAAATTTGAAGGTATGGGTTGAATCAGAAACATACTGAGCATCATCGAAAACCACTAAATAAACTCACTTTTCAAAGATATAAGGAACGCATATCATTTTATGTCGCCCCGAAGACACACTCCATTTGGACGGCTACCAGGTTTCAGTTTCCGATCGGAGAAAATTTTCGCGACAGCGCTACTGGCCTCCCTCAGCCAAGGCGTCATTAACGTGCGCACTCTACGCATTCTGCGCATTTTTAGCATGACTGAAGTGAACCCACATATTAGAGCTAAATCTTGCAATGTTATTCGAGCAGCTCATGCTCATCGTTTCTATTCGCCCGTAAGCCCCACACTTCCTTAACTCCGACAAGAGAGGCGAAGCGATAGCTGAGCCATGGGGTCAGGACCGCTGTCACAAAGATGCGCTTCAATAGACCTTTGCATCGCTTATCACCCGGGCGAAAACCGCTGAGTCACTGAGCTGTGGACGCATGCGCAGCGTCTAATATAGCGCACGGCAGAGCAACAGCGCATGCTCAAAAGGCGTTCCACAGCCCAGCAGACGAAGATGGAAGCGTGCAGAAGCCGACTTTTGCAAAGTTCGATATGAAACCGGAACCTGGAAACGCGTCAAAATTGACTGGTTTCTAGAACACCGCAAAATGCCTCTGCGTACTTCATATCTTCCTAAAATGAGATGGTTTAGTGGTTTTTGATGGCAACCAGGTACTTTCTTTAAAATCGTACCCTTTAATGTACTATTTAGTAAGTTAATTAATCGAAAGTGATTTTTAAAGGAAGTACACCAAACTTTTTTTTTTAATAAAGATTTTTCTCAGCGACCATTACGATATTAACTATTTTTATATGTGCAAAGCACACTTTCCGTAATAGCGATTTGGCCCGCCTCTCGAGAAACACGCCGTATAAATCAACAACTTAACCCAACTTACGCTATAGACCCCTTTCGAAATACTGCCCGCTTTTGGCAGCTGTGGAATCCCTGCACAATGGCGGACTAAAGCCGCAACGTCACGGCACACTTTATGCGTTTGGTTGGAGCAGAAGAAAAAAGAAACCCACAGAACAAGGTGATGAGCGCAGTGACGTTGCACTTTCGACGTTGTTTGATTGGGTGGTCGGATATTAGCGTTGGCCGCGCTCCGACGTTCGCTATCATATGAAATGACTTGCACGTTTCACGACGTCAGTTGATCCGCCATTGTGCAGTGGTTCTGACCTTCTAATAATCGTCACGTGAATTTCGAAAGGGGTCTATAGTCACACGTTGTATGATGCGTAGAAATACATACTTTTTCAGACTGCAAGATGTTCGTGAACAGGGGCACTTCGAAGCACGTAATTCAACAATGCGCTAAGAAGTTTCCCGGCACTTGTGACTCAAGTCGCTACGATGAGTCCGACCCGAGTATTTGTGGCTAGAACCCGCAAGGTGGCCTCAGAGAAAACAAACAGGTCAATCAGTCACTCAATAAGCGAGTCAATAAATAAATATCTAAATAAATAAACGAATAAGCAAATGAACAGTGCATTGATCCATCGATCAATTAATTTGTTACGTCAGAGTTCGGGGTATTGAGGGAGAGAAATATGACGCATCCGACGATTTAAAGAAACACATTTTCTTTTTGTAGGTGTGTCTACTTTCCTCCATTTCTATTTCTTATACTTATATATTAGTGGTAGTCTCGTGTATATTTTGGGGTTGGGTTGTCGTTGCTCATTTCGGCCTGTTTTTGGTTTCACTGGATGCATCTCTTTTGCCCTGTTAACCTGGCTCTACTTCGGTTTTTCTACTTTTTGTGCGGGTTTCTTCTGTCATTGTCTGCCTTGGAGCACTCTACGCGGTGTTTGTTTTGTGGGCTTTCGTGAAAACCTGACCCTTCACGTACCTTTGTCTAGTATATATCTTCGGTCTGTTGTTCTTTGTTCGGGACATGGGCCTGCTTAGGGACATGTTTGTGAAATAAAGACAATGTCTGAAGTTCTCTGCTTGTCACTGGTGCCAATTCCTCTCCCAACTCTGGCATTCAAAATGCCTGTTATGGTGCTGATGCAGTTCGCATATTCAGGGCAGCCTCCCGGCAAATAAAATATTTGATACACGTATCGACCCGAAGACAAGTGCGCTTTCACAAGTTTGTAGTTAGAAGGTCGAACTTTTTAAGCTTGCAGTCGTGTGGTCTTATAAACATAAATATATTCCATAGATATTGACAAGACAGCTGATAAAAAAATGTAGTAGCTAAACTCAGAAACATTGAGCGTCTACTTTCCCAAAAACCTCTTAGGAGAACCAATTGCTGCTATCTAGAGCGGGAGATCGCCCGAATAAACGTGCCAAAATTCTCCGGATTATATTTTGCTCAGATTTTTCAAGAAATATTTCCGTGGACGGCCGTCTTCAAGTGAAGTCGTTGTGACAGTTGTAACGTCTTAGTTTAAAGGGTAAGCGGAAGATATTTTTTAAAGAAAATAGTTAAATTAATGACAATAAATGATGATGAGGTCTATAGAGTTATCATGGGATAGTATATAAAATTGTTCTAATTGTCCTAAACAAAAATTGTTGTAATTTTTTTATTGAGGTAGATAAATCATTGAACTACCTCGTACAATAAGACCACGTAGGGTTGCTAACCAATTCCCCCTCTACAACGAGAGTGATGGAGATCGATCCCTTACGTAAATGGCATATCTGGACTTATATAAAAAAAAAAGATATGGTTATATAAAAAATTGGGCAGATCTGGCCATATCAAGGAAATCAGTTTATATAAGCCTTATCAAGTCAGATCTGCCCAATTTTTTATATATCCATATCAGGGTCTGTTAGATAGGGGTATATCTGCCTCCCATATCAGGGCAGATATGTCCCAATCAGGTAAGGCAACCTTGATATACAGGGTGTTTTTTTGTTTATTCTTGTAGATTTGTTTTTAAAAAAGCCATGAAAGCTACACTTATGCGGTTTGGGCGAGTGAGTTATACGCCCAGGGGGACACTATGTGGGTGGCAAATCTTTGCAATAAGTCGGCTAAGGATTTGAAATTCACTACTTAATTGTGAAATTAGTGAAAATAGACATATGGTTCCAATTAGAAACTTGCTGAACGTCGTCCAAAATCCCTAAATCAGACATTTTCAGAAAGACTTTCTGCACGTGAGAAGCCTAGTAGTGCACTAAAGTTACCACTCGTGGAGCGTGTACAGGGCTAGCAGTTTCGGTAAGGCGCCCGCGCAATTTTTCCGTCTCTTATGTAGCCCCAGCCTTGTACCTGCTCCACGAGTGGCAACTTCAGCGCACTACTGCGCTTCACACGCGCTCAGTCTTTCTAAACATTACTGATTTACGAGTTTTGGACGACGCTCAGCAAATTTCTAATTGAAACCATATGTCTATTTTCACTAATAAAAAGTTAATTAGTGAATTTTAAAAAATCATCCGACTTATCGCAAAGATTAGCAAACCACATAATGTCCCCCTGGGCGTATAACTCACTCGTACAAACCGAATAAGTGTAGCTTTCACGGCTTCTTTTAAAACAAAACTGCAAGAATAGGTGGTATTCACTGAGCCTGCAGGTTCAATTTTGCCAGGGAGCGCCACCGTCGATCCGCCACTTTCGATGTCGCGGTTTGACTGGCTTGAGTACGCGGTCGTCCGTTGCTAGTGTGTGCTAATTTCATACTGTTGAAGAAGCTTCGTTGAACAGAAGAGAAAAGAAAATTTGATCTCGGGGGCGGGCCGTTTTCCTTGTTGCCCCCGAGTACCGTGTGTAAAGGCTGAACCGCATGGAAGCAATTTAGCGAGCGACGGGACGAGCGACGGCGACGAGACAAGCGACGAAGAGCCGCTGCGCTGTCGCTCGGTCACTCGCGCGACGAGGCAAACCGCATAAAAGTGACGGGAGCAAGCGACCAAGGCGATAAGCGACGTTTTCTCGAAATCCAAAAACCAAGCGACGCGACGTGCGACTGTGAGAAATCTCCGTCGCTCGTCGCCGACTCCCGTCGCTGTCGCCGTCGCTCGCTAAATTGCTTACACGCGGTTCACCCTTCACTGTCGCCTGTCGCGTAGCTCGGTTTTGGGATTTCTAGAAAACTTAGCGTTCATTGCCTTGGTCACTTGCTCCCGTCGCTTTCATGCGGTTTGCCCCGTCGCGCGAGTGACCGAGCGGCAGCGAAGGGGGTCGCCGTCGCTCGTCTCGCCGCTCGCCAAATCACGTACATACAGTATTTAAATCGCTCGGGCTAATGAAAAACGCGCCGCATTCTTCATAAGCTGCGCACTCGGTGAGCCGCACGGTATGTTTCTGCACAAGAACGGCACGACGTACGACATGGAGGCGATGAAGCAACACTGTTACACGGCCGTAGTGCAGAAAATCCGCTAAAAAAAACAATAAAAAAACTAGCAAAACAAAACAAAGAGTAATCACACCGTGCTACAAAAGCACCAAAGTAGAAAAATCAGTTCTTGGAAGAGCTAAAGCCGTGGGCACAGCGCGCGACACAGAGCGCTGCATGGAGCCGAGCAAGAAACGCGGCCGCGGTGAACGAGTCCGATAGCGACAAAAACGAACTAAAACACACACAAAACATATTCCTACGGCGCTTCAAAAGCGCTAAAGTATAAGAATAACCCCTAGTTTCAGTCGAAAAGACATGATTATAGAATTTCGGAAAAATTATTCTCCCGGCTGCCAGGAGATAGACACGGCCTAATTCTAGAGGTAATCTGAAAAAGTATCTTTTAGGAAAACGATCAATTGTCGCGAAGTAGGTTGCAGCGCACTTACTTTGACGAGACGGGACTTGAAAGGTGTAACCAGAAGGAAGGTGTCCAAGAAGATTCAACACGATGTAGCACAAGCTGTCATTTGTAGACCCAAACACCAAACGCATCACAAAAAATGCTCGGGCGTCTTTGAAGAACTCGCTTGCAGAAGCAGAAATCCGCGGCAGCCACGCAGGGCGAACACACGTGGCACGCCAAACAAGATCCCGCAAAACGCATTCCGAGATTGCAAACGTCTAATGCGTCATCCGTCAAACCACGCGACCACGAACCTTCTTCCACGCTTTCGGCTTAGAAAGAGAGAGAAAAGGAGAGAAGGAAAGGCCAAAACGGGAGTGTACACACAAAAGGCTTATCTTCTAAAGGCATCCCAACCAGGACCTGGTCCTGATTCGAACAATGACCACAACGAGAGGTTTTGTCCCTTGTACGCAAGGCTGATAGTGCAGTGAATGCTACGTGTGACCTTGGGCTTGAGGCAGGTGCCGTGTTCTGCCTTATCACCAGCTTCTAGACTGTAGGCACGTGACCCAAACCGGAGACACGATTGGCCTAAAACACGCATAGCGTCTACCCTGCTGTCAATACCGAGTGAACATACAGCTCTATGAAGTCCAGCTTTTGAACTTCCAAAGAAGCTGTACAGCTCAAAAGTGACCCAAAACGATGCGAGTTTGAAGATACTATGTTTTACGCTGTATATAACCCACATTATAATTTTAAATGAAAACATAAGCGCGACTATTTTTGTTTTGCGCTCAATGTCCACAAATAAATAGATAAATAAATATGTATATATATTTTTTTACCAATAAATTTAAAATTATGTGTACACTGTTAGGTTCGCGTTTTTAAATTTCAAATTTTTTTACAAAAGAGTTACACATAAAAGACACCACGGACAGAACATCTTCCGACTTTCAACACACTATGAATCGCCGACGCTCGCAGACAGAAGGTTGCGATGCTGCGCGAACGGTTTTCGAATGATGCTGCTGTACTCTGGGCGCAACGGCTTCGCAACCGTTCAAAGGGAAAAGGATTCGGGACGACGAAGTAGCGTCTTGCATCTTCAGTAAGCTAACGGTTCGTGTTTCCCCGCTCAATATAGCAGGGAAACATGAACAAAATTAGTTTCACTGCTAGATTTAGCGGGAAAATTGACATCACGTGACATACGTACCAATTCAATTTCTCGCTAAATTTAGCGGGGCGGTTACACCGATGGCGACGCCGACACCGCTGAACTCGGAAACGGGCGCTTAAGAGCTGCGATCTAAAATCCATTATTTGATTAACTCGCTTTCCGATCTTATGCACTTCGTCATATTGGCACACATCAAACATACAACCAAATTTCATTTGTCGTTCAATCTTCAAAATGCGCGATTGATTAATTGGTCCAAATACCTGGAATAACTTCACTTTCAGGATATTAACAATAGTTACCCAATTACATGAGACTCATGCAATATAGATCAATCAACTAGTGTCTTGGTGAGTACATATGACTTATTGCTTGCACGACCGAAACGGGCCCATATATCAATATCAGGGGATATATATTTGCCCACTTATGTGGCGAAATACGGCCGTATTTACGCACTTATATGGCCAAATCTGGCAGTATTTGACTACTTATATTATCATATAAGGCCGTATATAAAATATATCAGGGCCATATCTGACATTTTCGTACGGAGAAGGACATTTCTTATGCGAAGGTGTACTCGGCGTCAAACAGTTTTGTTATGCATTCTCAAGACTATACCAAGTTTCATAGTGCTGCTTCCATGCACCTGTTGCTCACGCCAGTAGATTTGACAGCGTTTGTGCGCTGCAGAAAATTCGTTAGACTTTAAATGTGGCACATAAAAGTCGACGCTTAGTACAGCAATGGCCCAACAAATTAAACCCACCTTAAAAGAACTCCAAAGAAAGAAATTTCGCGAACTGTTTCACTAATTCAGCACAAGACCATAACTTTGCTGTAAATTGGTGTTGTAGCTTGTGAAACCGATTTTTGACATTTCGTTTTAGGTGGGTTTGATCCGCTACTGCTCACGGTGTAGAAAATACTTGTTCTAGATATAAATGTCAATCGACGTTTTTTTGCCAGAAATATATCGCCCCACAATTCACAAACACCGCATTTGAATTTTTGTTGATTGCTTTTGTAAACGCCTCCACGCAGGTTTATTAAGAGGAAATAACTAGGGCTATAATTTTGGTCCGTTCAATGCAAAAAATTACCCAGTACTGCTGCACAATGTATAACTTCCATTGGACTAAATATTAATTGGTCCTACAAGCCCTTGCATTCTCATTCAGATTCTGATGCAGGGCATAACCTAGATTTCTTCGTTTTCTCAACTTTGCCCGTGTGAGCAAGCATACAAAATGCCATGCCTCTAATGTTAGCAAGATATAACATACATTTTGCAATATAATTGGTTTTACTTTGTGAGCATGTCATTAAATGGCAAAAGAGAAACTTTGGAGATGGGGAAAGCAGTAGTGTACACTAGAGAAAGGCATTGCTGCTCTTTTGAAGCAGGGACTCAAACCGTAACCGTAACCGAAACCGAAAACCGTTTAGGAACGAAATTTTTTTCAGTAACCGGAACCGGAACGAAACCGTTACTTGACATTTATAAAAACCGTAACCGCAACCATAACCCGTAAATTATTTACCGGCAACCAGGTTTAACCGATATTACCGAAAAATAAAAATGTTAGTTTTTCTCAAGTATGACCTGGAGGAGGGATCTTGAATTGTGGCCATTTGACAGAGTTACTCTCCGCGAGTGGTGCAATAAGTAAAATGCCAAGTAGCCCGCCGCCCCCTGGAGCGCCTTGAGGGGAAGCGGACACTCCAGCAAGCGAAGGACACGAGGAATGGCTCGGAGCCGTTCTGGCGTGTGCGAAACGGCGTCATCGGCTGTGTCGAGCCTGAACCCAAGAAAACCCATGCGTCGCGTGGGCTCTGCTCGTGTCGCTTAGGTTTAAAGGGACCATGAAACAATTCTGAAATCGAATTTCATCCACCGCACGTCGTAAAGGGTGTGAAAATAAACACAAAAACACAAAAATAGGGAGCGAACAAAAATTCTTCGCTATAGAACTTTTAAAAGAAAACTGGACTGAGCGAACAAAATTCTTCGCTATAGAACTTTTAAAAGAAAACTGGACTCTTTTGCGCCTTCTTTCCTTCGAAAGGTCTCTGCCTTTTCACTGCGATGCATCCGCGGAATCGCAGCACGTCAGCCGAATCCACGTAGGCCAGCGCTCTCGCCTCGGAGCCACCGAGGCGGCTACAACTTTGAGTTTAAGATTAAACAAGAAGTAGGAGAAACTTGCAAAACGCGTCTTGGCACGTGAACATGAAACTTGCCCCGCACGGCCTGGTACATTTATCGATCGATGTTCTTCTGTAAAGTTGCAGTCAATTCTCGGCTGGCATCGTGTGTTCTGGATCAAAACCTTCCTAAACGTGCCGCGTACATAAGAGCAGCGGTAAAACGCAGTTTCGAGAAAGTCACCCTTCCGTAGCCGCCGCAAGATGCGTGGTACATTTCTCATTTAATTTGTACGCACAGGTTTGTTTCATTAAACATCTTTTTTTTTTTTGCAGTTCTGCATTCGTTCTTTTTTTTTTCTTCTTTATGACAGTATGCATAAATTGTTCGATATACAATTTGTTTTGGCAAACAAAGTATAATCCAACGTTCGATGCTGCATAAGACTTCGTAATTGTTTATACTATTTCATTTTTCGGAGAAAATATAAAAAAACGAGAAGCGCCTTTAGAAACAAGCTTTGAGCATATATGTTATAATACTAGGCAACATTTCGCCGTAATCTCGGTGGTATATTACGTGCCTAATTATATATCCGTTTGTTTGTTGTTGTTGTTGATGTTGTTTTAGGGGGGGGGGGGGGTGTCATGTTTTGTGTACCATAAAGGAAGCCTTGAGATGTCTGTGCACACGTCAAAAGGTTATTATAATTATTTTAACATATACACAAATACAGAGCTGAGCCATCCACAAAGGCGTCGGAATCGACAGCCCAAAGTTGAACTGTATACGCGTTAATGGCGGTGGCCGAAATTTGTCGCCGGGATCCACAGTAGTGACGGTGACCTACCACCACTACACTCCGTTTCGAGTTCTATCTAAAGAGACGAGTACTCAAGGCCGTGTAAAAAGGACCACTCGGACCTTCATATTCTAGTGAGATGAGTGAGGCTCGGGGGGAAATCCAGACCAAAACTCAATGGGATTTAGATCGAGATTTAAATCGTCATTAGCATCGGGATTTAGGTAAGGCCGGGTTTACAGTGATGATCGAAACCAGTGGTTCTCATTCTCAAGCATCGATGTTTCGCGGACCCCTTGTGGATCGGCGGATATGATGGAGGACCCTGTTCGTGGTGAAGGGAGGGGAAAGGTATTGGTTAAACTTAATAATGATATAATAAATGGATATAATTAAGGGCTAGTGTGAAGTAGACCTCTCTTATTGACATACAGGGGAAAAAACTCGCCCGGAAACTGAATCATTTTTCCTCGATTTGAAAAAAAGACAACTTTTCTTGCCGAGCTTGACTGACGAGGCAGGGCTTCGCGGACCCCTAGAACGCCCTCCCGGACCCCCATTTGAGAATCACTGATCTAAAACAGGTGTGCAAATCGTGTATACTCTTGTTGAGATGTAACATCTTCGGAGGTATCCAAGCAGCTAATCTTGTGCGCCATGGTTTCTAAATAAACCTATATAGAGGTCTTAATTAAGAGAAGCACGGAGGGAAAAAAAAAAGACTCGATCGAGTCAACACATCTTTGACTTGTCATTCACTTCCAAGGTCACCTACGCAAGCGGCCGTCTTGCCGTCTTACGTGAAATCATACGTAACGCCAAGAGATAGGCGGGTTCATCTGGAGGGAAACTAGGAGTCTCATCCATCTTTGCGCGGTAGACAATGGGACGCCAAATCAACAACTGACACCCCTTGCTTCCTTGTTGATGTCGTTGGGTTTTGCTTTGTCATCCAGCTTTGCATTTAACGACATCAGTACTTTATCCGTTTTTTTTTTTATTCAGTCCTTAAACTTCCGAATAGATGATAAGGTGTGCGCCGTCTCCCCCAATCGTCGTCACTAATGGATGCACACAGCGAGCTTGCGTGGGCACCGCCGCCAGCGCGTCGTGCAGCACCTCTTGCACAGGCGTGGGCGTACCAACCGGGGGGGCAAGGGGGGCGCTTGCCCCCAGTTCTCAGAGTGTGTGTGTGTGGGGGGGGGGGGGGGGGGGCAAGGCATGTGTTTTGCCCCCCCCCCCCCCTGAAACAGCCGCCACTGGGCAGGGCAAACACTGGCCGACGGAGCCCAAGAGATACCAAGGGCACGGCCCCCCGCCCCTGGGGGGGGGGGGGGGGGGTCTGGTTTGCTTGCCCCCCCCCCCCCCCCTCCACTCAAAAACAAGTTGGTATGCCACTGTGCACAGGTATTGTCTTCTAGGTGATATGCTGCACACTTTTGCAAAAAGACATATCTGCGATCTCGTTAAGTGTGATATGCAAAACTTCCGCTTAAATAGGAAAAAAAAAACGTTTGTAATTTGCTTATCGTGCAACAAATATGTTCACACTTTTTTGTGTGGGCTAGAAAACTATATAATTAACCATTACGTTGAGAGGACTGTTTGCGGGATTTGGGCGTCTTTGTTGATTCCATCCTTAGCTTTAATGCACATTCGTCAAATTTGGTCAGGTCATGCTTGCGATTTGTTTTCGAGAATAACCCGCGATTTCAAGGAGCCGTCGTGTCTTGTTAGGTTTTATACCTCTATTGTACGCACGTTCAGAACTTGAGTTCTGCTCCGTGGTCTGGAACTGTCTGAGTGTGGCAGGCTCGGAGAGATTAGAACATATTCAGAGGAGGCTGTCACGCATTGTGCACGACCTCGGGTGCGCATTGCGCATGCGTTACCACAAAAGACTCGCATATCTGCAGTTGTTACCGCGGAGGGCTCATCGTATCGTATCGGATGGGCAAAAACGGTTCCCTAAAACTCTCTATTGTGTACGACTACTATTACGGTCACCGGGTTTTGTTTAGTCACGAGTTAACGTTACACAGGGCGAATCGGTAAACATTAGTAGCTCGGCGAAATTCTCGAGACTATGTATTTTTGCACAAAGCCGTACATGGAACATTAAGTTGATTTGAACTTGCGTGTCTGCTCTCTTTATCTCTTCCACGCGTGAGCAATCGGAACCCCAACACGTTCTATGCCCGAGGCCTATGTTCAGGTACTTTCCCCCATCTTGCGTATTCAGGGTAGTTTTAACACACTTAGCGCGGAGGTCACATCTTCGATAGCGAACGCTCATTTAAAAATGCCCTAAGCATTCAGCTCTATAGACCCCTTTCAAAAGTCACGTGCCGATTTTTAGAGGGTCGGAACCACTGCACAATGGCGGAGCGACTGCATCGAGGAACGTGCAAGTCATTTTATAAGATAGCAAACGTCGAAGCGCGGCCACCACTACGAGCCGACGATCCAATCAGACAGCGTCTAAAGTGCAACGTCACTGCGATCATCACCTTTTTTAGTGGACGTGTTTTTTCAAGTGGGCCGTGACCAGGGTGTAAGATAGACAGGTGGGGAAACGGCCCATAGAAGCCTACCGCAGCGCCGTGACCGGATTGTGTACTCGTCTGCTTGCGGGTACCCCCGATTTGCGACCGATGGCGCTGCGGCGAGAAGAAAAAAATTGGAATCGGATTTGCATGGAACTTAAGGGGAGAGTGCGCAAAATAAACTGAGAGCGCGACAGTCCTCCATTGAAAATCCACGAGAAACCATCTCCGTCAGTTTAGCCGGTCGCCACCGGTCGCCCACCCGGAGTGAGAGTTCGCGGTACTCCACATAGATGGCGCCACAGAAAAAGAGAAAACCGAGGGGGACACAATGTGGTCGCCCATTTGGCTCTCGTTTCCCCACCTGTCTATCTTACACCCTGGCCGTGACGTTGAGGTTTTAGTCCGCCATTGTGCAGGGATTTCACAGCTGCCAACAGAGTACCGTATTTTGAAAGGGGTCTATAAAGGTCAGGGTTTTTCCTGCGTCTGTTTGTGTTTTTTGTTGCTTTAGTTTGTTTTTAAGAGTGTATTTGTGTGTGCTAGTATTTAGGCTTGGGCGGTTTCTGGACACAAGAAAGAAGGAATAAAGAAAGAATAAATAGGCCATTACTGTTAATCAGTTGCGTAGCCGCGTAGGTTCGGGCTTGTATTCAGTTCAGCCGGATGAGCCCTTTCATAACCACGCTCGTGAGTCGATGTTTCGTAAACAAAGCGGCAACCAGCGGCGACCCTTGCAAAAACAGGTCTCAACATTCTTTTTAATTTTTTTAGACTTCTTACTGACTTTCCGGGATTTTACTGAATTCTTTTATAAACGTACTTTGCATTGATTATTGTTAAAAAAACTACCAAAAGAAAAAATAATGAATGATTTTGCGGACTTATTTATAAAAAAATTAAAAAGAAGTTGTAATGACGTTTTTCTGTAGGTTATTTTCTGAAAAAATTCAAAAGGAAAAAAAAACTTTTTGTTGACTTATTTATAAAAAAATTAAAATGAAGTTGAAACAACGTTTTTCGTAAATTATTTTCTAAAAAAATAAAAAAACCTTTTTGACATTATTTTGTTGTAATATTTTATAAAAAGAGAAAAATTAATATATTTTTTTATTATTTTATATGGTCTGCGGTCGTGCGCAGGATCCGGCATGACGGCGATGGGTATCAGGTTCTACAAACCCATATAAAAATTGTTTTTGACTTTTTATTGAAAATGTGTTGACTTCTTGTTCACTCTGATTACTTTCTTTTGACTTTGACTTCCTGCTGACATGGTCAACAGAATGTGGGTTGATTTTGTGTTGAAACTTTTCTGATGATTTTTTTTTGCCCGAGTCAAAAGAAAAGCTGTCGACTTTCTATTAACTCTACGTCGATCTTTTTGAGCTGAGTTCCTGTTGAAAGTGTCATCAGAAATACTGCAGACGTTCTGTTTACTTCGTGTTGAAAATATTCAGTTGACTTTCTGTAGCCAATGTTAATAGAAAAACTACAGACTTTCTGTTTACTTTTTATTGAACATTGTACATTTTGACTCAATGTCGAAAGTCACTAAATTTTTCAATAGTCTCTGACAAGTTGAGAACCATAGGGAGGAGTTTTAGTTGTCCCGCCTCCAGCGCGAGCCTTCTATCCTTGACAACGCTTCGGCGTCTCGCGCCCCTCGAGCGCAAGTGCGCAGTCAAAGCACGACGGAAGGCATGGGGCGCGTTCTGGAGGCCAGGCGTTCAAAAAACACGCCTTGCCGTTCTTACTTTGTAAGTGACTATCGTGACTTTATTCAACTAGTCAACTAGTAAAGAAAAGCAAAATAACTATTTTGAAGTGGAGCAACCGTCTTGACTCGCTTCGTCCGGAGTGGTGCGATGCAGAGAAGCGATAACATGTGTTCTATTTGCCGTTTTTTGTGGATGTTGTTTAGCGACTACGCCGAATTATTATTAATTGTACCAATGCTTTGTAGTAAGAAATAGAGTCCACGAACTTTGAAACACTGTCTTCCCATTGACAGACTTTCGCAAAGAAGATCGGACACTTGGAACCTTAGTAAGTGCTGAGGTGGTCACCGGCCAAATGATTACCTTCAATATGTAGGCTATATAAGGCTCTGGAGCAGTCAAATACTGCGATTCTGGTGTGGAGTGCTTCATAGTGTGTGTGTTTCTTTCTAATGTTTATTTGTGGAATGTGTGTGTACCAAAGGGACACTATTTCCTAACAAAATTCAAAATATATATTTAAAAACTCTGAGTGTTTTTTTAACGTTAATCTGCGGTTCCGTCAAAAGGAATTCAACAACATTTAATTAAGAAGGAATTCTGAAAAAAAAAATTAAGTGGTCAATCTTAACTAGGAGTTAAGTTGTCAAAATAAAGTCTATAAAACATCATAAAAGTTTAAAAAATTTCAATACGATTCCAGAAAATTTTTAACAGAAATTCAAAAGAATTTAACTACAGATTTTTGTAAGGGGAATGTGACGTATACGTTTTGGAGGCCGGGAGAGATTAACGTAGTGAAGAACCATTTGCTGGTCTGTGCCTGCGTGGACTTAAGAGTATTTCTACACCAATTACAAGGGCACTTTTATTTCGACAATAGTCAGTGACAAGCTAAGAAAGACAGGGTGTGGCGAGTCCTATTATCGCTCTGCAGACAATGCGATCGCTGCCACCTGCAAAAACGTCCGCAGTGTACCAAGCGGTTTGGATTCGCTGGATAACCGACAACCCGCAACAACTTGATATTTAAGTTTATTTCTGAGGAACATGAGGAATCTTAGAGCAGATCATAACAGATTGTAACGGACTTCAGCAAAACTCACCTTGACATAGAGGTGGGTGAAATCGAGCGGGTAACCGGTTGGCAAGTAAGTGAATGGACTACACCCGACATATAATTGTTAACTTCCGAAACTTCAAAATGAAACACGAAATCCTAGAAAACGCGTCTATGACCTAAACAATTGACAATTCCTTACGAGTTCGGACACTGAATTTGTCACTTACAACATTTGCTTTGATCGAAAAAAGCTTTGGGAATTCAGCAAACCTTACCGACTGGATCAGAAGCGTGTACACTTAGTTTTTAATAACTTTTTTTTTTTTACGACAGGATGTTTGTTTGCAATGCTGAGTCAGATGACGTGTTGGAAAAAGATAGGAATAACCTGCCTTTTGCGAGGGAACCATGACGTCGCGTAAAGGAGCGCCTAACTGGAAATCTATTATTTCTTATTGACACTTTTGGGAGCCTCCCTTTGAAACAATATGAATTTTCGAGTTTGGTCAATATCTGTAACCCTCACGTCATTCTGGGAACAGAGACGTGGCTTTCCACTTATAGTGAAACCCGAGTGCTTGTGCTTGGTAAAGATTATCTGATTTATGGGAAAGATCGATTACATTCAAGAGGTGGGGGCCGTGCTCATCGCTGTTAAGAAGTGTTTTCACTCTACTCCAGTAATTGAAAACTGATATCAACATTATCCGAGTTCGTGGTAAAGTCTTGTTTTTTTATGTCCTCATTGGTGTACGTGCTACAAACCGCCATGCGTTAGCGCTGATTTTTTCAGTGACTTTAATATTTGCCTCGATTATATGTGATCACTCGCTACCTCAGGTGTTCTGTGTTTTTTGGCGGAGATTTTAATTATCCAGGTATAAACCGAAACTTTTGTGAACCTAACATGATCGTAAGAATGTTGCCGAGCGTACATAATTCTTGAATGTTTGTCAAACTAACTTCCTCTCCCAAGTTGTTATTGAGCCTACACATAATTCTTCTATTCTAGTCTTTTTTTACGGCCCCCGCTGAAAAAAAATGTGTGAGTGTTTTAGGAGAAATTAGTGATAAAAAATGGTGTTAATAAAAGCCGACATTGTGATCCAGCAGTCCCGTAATCAGTTTAAATATATTCCCGACTACCCTAAGGCTAAATCCTCCTAAACTAACGGAGCCATGAGGATCTTATGAGGGAATTTAAGAAATTTTACAGCTGCGATATGTGGGGAAAAATTGGATGGCTTTTAAAACTAACCTCGTTCTCAGCGACTTTGTTACAAGGATTAAGATACCGAACAACCCTTAACGTCCTTGGTTTTACAAATCTCTTTGAAGTCCCTTCTTAACTAAAAGAAACGGAATCTGTATAATTCTCATTCGTCACTTTGTACTCTAGAAATAAAAAAGGGATAAATCTATATTCTACAGAGAAGACATAACATACATTTTAGGTTAAAACCCAAAAGGTTTTAGGATTGTAAAAAACCGCCAAAATCAAGGTTTACAACTCATGGCTTCATTGATTCAGAAGGCAGTGTGTGTACCAACTTAGAAAATATTTTTAACAATTTTTGTAGTAAAGTCAATACTAATAAAGGCTGCTGGAATTCTGTTCAGGACGACAACCAGTGTTAATTGTTTTGTTTTTATCACATTTTTTTCAGCTCATCGCTTTCAACGTGGAGGGCGCGAAAATAAGCCAACGCCACCGAAGCATAGAAGACCACGACACTGAACCTTACACCTCGCAGTTACCACATTTTCCTCACTGGGTTCATCCGACTTCCGCGTTTCAGGGTATCTACAATACAGCCAGCCAGACAAAACACATATATCCCCGCGTCAAAACGTATAAAAAAAAAAAAAAGATAACACGACGATGGATGCATAGCAAGGTTCGTGATAATAAAATGTTGTGTAATCTGTTAACCTTGCTGCTTGTGATTCAGGCTAGGTGGAGCAAGCTGCCGCCCGTTACAAAGGGTATAGCCATAACCATCCTTTCATCCATCCGAGTGCCGCAAGCACACGTGATTGCGCGTAAATCTAGAAAATTATTTTCGATACAAAAAAAAGGAGAGCCGTGACGAGGCATTTTTGGCGCTGCGTGCTTGGCTGCATCGTACCCTAGTGTCCATTGCGGTGTTACTTGAAGTGCCCCTAGGCATGCTGTGGCTGATCGTCAGTCGCAGCTTCGCTCTTCGGCGACAGTTCAGCAGTCGCCAACTCCTCAACCGGCCGTTCGTTTGTCTCGGGAATCTGCCCACCGCTGAAGGGCCTACGGACCTCTTGGAAGGCGCGTTTGTCGCGCTGTCGGCAACCACCCGCTGCTAAAAAGGCACATGTAGAATAGCCTCGGGCTTGCCGTATAGACACCCGCCTCGTACGGACGTCGGAACAACCTTCGCTGGAGACCACTTGAGTAGCGTTTCAGCAGTTTCTGGACAACGGAACGTCCCGGCGTTGCCGAAGATTTGGTGGAGTCCAGTTTCTAAACTGGGACCACTCGCAATTCTCCAATTGTTGGGTTGGTTTCCAGCCGGTGAATACCTGCGATAACGCCCTGTGCCTCAAGAACCATCAGTGAAAGGTATGAATGTACTACTACTTTTTTTCTCGGATTACTGGAAGTGGGCGGCGCAGAGGATCTGTCTGAGGGTTTCGTGCTAGTATTGAATCTACTACGAAAATAATCTTGGCCGTCTTTTTTTAACATTGTGGATTGCGAGAAGCATTTGTTCACTTTGTGAAGGATGTATTGCGTATTATAGAGTAGGTATCAGAGCCTGAAAATTCTTCTCACGGGCCACTTTATTGAGAATTTAATCCTCGCTTTCTGCCATCTTTGTGCTGTGGAATGTGGTCTGAACTTGTCAGTAGCTCTTTTCGGGGTAAGACCCGACACCACGCATGCTTCCACAGCCCAGTGACTCGGCATTTTTCCCCTGGGCATTAAGTACTGGAAAGATGTAGACGGCCTTGTCTCACTGAGATCACCCTAATATTTACACTCGAATCAAGATGAACCGGGAAAAACATTGGGGGCGACTTTCTTGAATGTTCTATAAGACTATAACGCATGAAATGCAAATCGTTTAAATTCGTAAAAAAAAACATCCGCTTAGGTGCATACGTCACGTGACATCAATTTCCCGCCAAATTTAGCGGGGAAATTCATTTGTATATAGGTTCGTGAGGTCGGGTCACGAGGGGTCAATTTCCCCGCCAAATGTAGCAGGGAACGGAATTGGTTTACGGTTAAGTGTCGCCTGGTCACGGGACGCTATATTTTTCGCTGCACTTGGCAGGAAGACTGAATTGATGCAAAGAGCTCGTGACGGGCCACGTGACCTCAATTTTCCCGCTTGATTTAGCGGGGAATTTGGTGTTTAGGTCACGTAACGTAAATTTACCCCGATAAATTTAACGGTAAATGCACGACCGGACGGGAGGATATAGACCAACTTTTTGGATTCGGAGGTTAAAAAGCATTGGCGCTCGGATGGCCATAAGTGTTCATAAGTGGCTGCGAGCGGGGCGCAGCAAATTGCCGAGCGGGCTGCATGCCTCGTCATCCTCCCGTAACGATCCGTTATCTACCAACTAAACAATGGACAACGACAGTCCCGCGCGAGGCATCAGTCGCCACGTAACACGTTTCGCCCTGTCACTCAATCGCCCGTTCGCCGAGCCTCTCTCCGGACACGGAGTAAAGTTTCGTTTTCTGTTAGGCGACGTTACTTTGTACTCGCGTCTCATTTCAGGGGGCCGCTGTTTCCCACGTCGGAGGATCTTTTGAAGAAATCGCGAAAACGTTTTGACGCTGCTTGCAATGGCAAAGATCAGCTACGCGCTCATCGTCGCCCTCTGTGTCGTTGGCGGGTTAGCAAGCGGTAAGTTCTTTCTGCTCGGCGATACGATGGCCCGCTTTATTTCTTTGGATTGTTGGAGCGCCTACCTGAGGTTTTTTAGGAAGCAAAGACTGGTTCACACAGCCTTTACGTCTGCATACTAGTGCCACCGGTACATAAGTCCGGTGGCGTGAAATACATGAGGCCTTCTTGATAAGGGTCCGTGGCTCGAATGTTTGTGTCAGCGCTCCTTCTATCGCCCTCTCTGATAAGGAGCACGCCTTTATCAGCCAAGCTTCAATTAATCACTAGTGTCGTCCGGCTTCTTTGGGGTTTTTAATCTAAATGTACTTTATGCGCATGTGCGCTTTTACTCTTTGACGTATGTGTTCCATTAAACTTCAGTTGCAAGTTACGCCCTGTCCTGTGTGCCTCACTTCTCTGTCCTTGTCCCTTTCGCGTATTTCCCACCATGCATCAGAACCAACTAGCCCAACTCGCAGTCCTAATACATATGTCCTTCGTGACATTCGAAGCACGGATGTCCCGGTGTGAACGGACCTTTATTTTGTCGTGCCACATCGGAAAAATTTTAAATATTTGGCATCGCAAAATATGTAAAGGTAGGAAGACCATCGCATTCATTAAATTGAAGTTACATTCTTATGATGGTCGTGTATGATCTTACCCTCTGGCTTGACTATTTAGTGTTTTGTCTCGAGTTTTGGGGTGAAGTTTGGGTGACGCGTACGAAAATCTGCACAAATTCGAATTCAATGGAGTGACAAACGCGTGAATGATCAGCGCAGGAATGTTTTAGCTCGAATTCGTCACCGGTGGCAAAGCAGAGGATTCGCGCTTGGTCTTTCGAAAAAAGTAAACGTCGAAAAATGACGACGGACCAGAGGAGGACAGACAAGACAGCGCCTGGTCTGTTTGTCTTCTTGTGGTCCCTCGTCATTGTGAGCCGTTTTCTCGTTTTAATGCATCACCAACTCGCCCAGATTTACACGTTTCTACGCGGTCTTTCGAACCTTCTAACCACCGAGATGAGCCTACAATTCGCTATTTCTGTTTCGCTATTCGCCAAACATTTTCACTTTCAATAAAATAATTAAGAACTTAATGCCAAAGTCGCAGCCGAGTCAACGCTTGAGGAAGCTGAGATAATCCAACTGACAAACACGATAATAAAGAATATGTCCTGGTTATTGTTCGTCACATATATTTTAAACTAAGTTCTGCATAAATTATTTTATGATTTCCACGATAAGACTTTAATGAGGAATTTATTTGGCTAAAAAAGCATAGATAACGGAATATCACTGCATTTGAAACACTGCGCTTTGTTTTAAACAAAATACGCTGACAAATCAATAAAATAAGCACAACCGCCACCGCGTTTCTGAAGTAGTGTTAACAATGGAAATCATTTTTTTTTTCGTTCTCTCCATCTCTTTTGTTCAGCACTCGTTAACAACCAGACACGTTCCAAGACTCACGTGGACACACTGGGCCCGGATGAAGCTCCGCAGGAGATCTTCGTCGAGCCACCTTTGGGTAAGAGCACACCAGTTTGACAGTGGAGCGGGATCCACCCCGTGTTTCGCGAGGGGAAAGTTCCCTCCTGTGGGGTGGTGTAGTTTACCTTTTTTTTCTTTAATGTACTTGACACTCGGTGAAGGACGCCAAGCAACCGAAGTGGAAAACGTGGCCCGTGGTTTACTCCGCGGCACGTGGGCTACGCCTTGTTTGGCGCGGGGCGCACAACCTGAACAGCTCCCCAGTCGCCGTGTCTGTCGTTACCCCTTCTACTCGTCCCTCGTTTATTTTCGCGCTGTTCCCGTTTCATGAACACAAAACGTCTTTTATGGCTGGATTGTACGCAACAGTTAGACACAGGCTAAGGCAACTTAAAGCTAACATAGCACTGGTTGTGCATGCCGTAAAATCCCGAGAGATAGCCCACCTATAAATGAGAGTGAAAATAAGGAGTAGGCTAACTTTCGGTGTGCAATCAAGAAAAGCTATAAAAATGCTTTTTTTTTTTAGATCTAGTGTTTCTGTAAAACTTGTCATCGCGGCGAGGGGAAATGAAACAGATGACTGTACTTCCCAGCAGGCACGTAGCCAGGATTTTGTTTCGGGGGGGCCCGCCCATGACAAAATGCTGTATGAGGGGGAGGGGGGAGAGGAGGTCCCAGCAAAATGGAAGATTTTGAAGGGGGGGGGGGGCGGGCCCCCCCCCCCTGGATACGTGCCTGGTTCCCAGTCAGCAATGGCGCTTGTATTCCGCAATAGCTAACTAGCTGCATTTACGCCAAGGTCATCATTGATCCGAACACAACGCACGCAAGTATGTCGTTAAAATAGAAAGATGGGCTGCTTACAACATGCGCCGTAGAACGGACAAAAGAGTCGTGCCGTGTCCCTCTCCTTTTGCCCTTTTAGATGCGGAGCATCTCTTGCTCGGGTCTATGTCCCGCGGCATTGGCGTCGTAGTCCGCACTCACACTACGCACGCGCAACTCTCCTCCTTCCCTCCCTCCAACAGCTGCGCGTTACTCTTTCCGCTCTCTCTCTCTACCAGCTGCGTGCACTGCGCGTGCAGTTCGCTTCTCCTCACACCGCGCGCGCACGCGCAACTCTCCTCCTCTAGTCTCCTCTCCTTCAAGTGTGAAAAAAAAATAAACGGCGAGCGGCGAGCGTTCCAAGTTTCTCTGCCGCGAGCCGCGACGAAGGCTCGCGTAGGGGGTAACGCTAGGGCAGTCGGTGGCGCCATCTCTCGACGTCAGCACGCAACTGACTCTTTCCTCGGAACCAACACGATGCTCCGCATCACCCCATGGTTCCCCTCGGGAAGATGGTGTAATTTTTTACGGCGCATGTTGTTCAAAAAGTATGTCGTGAATGCAGCGGATCTGAAACCACCCAGAACTCTACGTAACCAAGCATAACCATAAAGCACCCATACTTGAAACATTGTTTATTTTTCATTGTAAGCGATTGGGAAAAGCCGCTTTTACGCAGCTTGACAAGCCCTCGGTATTCCTTCAAAGTAAGAAATAACACGACACTAAAAAGGATAGCCAATATTAATAATACACCTCAATTATACAAGAATGTACACATCGCGACACTGTTAGCGCGAACACGACATCGGCGAATTTTCGCATTTTACTTCTAAATAGTATTAGCGAGCACGATATTTTATCGCTTACCTTATAGAACTAAATGAGCTCTTTCCGTAGCAGTAATAACTTGGATGACATCCCTTGGTTTCAAAGAGAAAAACCGGAAAAACCGGCGATCGCTTGTTCGCACTAACAGTCTCGCGCTCTGTACGTTTTTATACAACGTTAAGTATGGCAATTTTGTTTACTGAGGTGATATTAATTTCTAGGGATTCAACATGGTATACCAGTCCAGGCAAAGTGTATCTTAACTCTTTGACATCCAAAGTTAGTGCATGGTGGAGCAATATGCCGTGGGTGTATCTGGCGTATACACTAGATTTTGTTTTCTCCCCGGAATTAAGAAAAAAAGTCAAAACGATTTTTCTTATGGGTTTTTTTGTGAACTTAAAGCACAATTGCAGTATCTTTTTGGTTTCAGTTTTTTTTTTTTCATTTAACCGTTGTACTTGCACAGGTCTGCGCTTCAAATTTCTGCGGATTATTTCATAAACTGCGACAGCGGTGTGTACAGCTGCAACGGAAAAAAAGTTAGCACAAGTCACCTATGACCGGAGCTGAAAAAATCGCGACAAGCGGCGCTATTAGGGAGTTTTAGCAAACCGTTCCGATACCTCCGATAACGATACCTGATAACGATATTAGCGAGTTTTAGTAGACCGTGTTTCCCCCTCCGCTGCCTGGAACTCTACAGCCGAGGCCATCGGCACGCAGGCGCATTGGCGGTTTCTTCGTAGCGGGGGGTTAGCGGAGGGAGAAACACGGTCTACTAAAACTTCCTACTATGCATGCGCAAAGATATCGGGCATCGTTATCGGAGTCATCGCAACGATCTACTTGCTCTTCATTCCCCAGCGCGCATAGCGAGAGTGCTATAGTCCTTTGCAACTCAAGAAGGTAGGGCGAGGGAACGAAAGGTTGGGGAGGAGGAAGCAGACGAAAGGCTAAAGAGAGGAGGTTTCACCCTCTCTTCTCCAGCGTTCCGTCTGCTTCCTCCTTGCCGGCCCGTCTTACCCTCGCCCTACCTTCTTGAGTTGCAACAGACTATATGCGGGTGGTTCCCGTTTCGACCCACTCCCAATTCAACCTTCCCGTTTGTACTTTCCCGTTTCGACCCGGCTCAAAACGACCTTCTCGTTTCGTTGAGATTTTGTTGTGTTCGTCCGTTTTTTTTATC
Organism: Ixodes persulcatus; assembly: GCA_013358835.2. NCBI lineage: Eukaryota > Metazoa > Arthropoda > Arachnida > Ixodida > Ixodidae > Ixodes > Ixodes persulcatus. The sequence continues at coordinate 162,559 of JABSTQ010009915.1, forward strand.
GTTCCCCATCTCAGGGTTTCCAAGATCTCGTTTCATCCTTTCCACCTTCGCCCTATCCCGAAACAACCTTCCCGCTTCGGCCATTGTTCGTTATCAAATGGGTCAATTCGTTTGTCTTGTTCGTTAACAGTTGGTTAGATTCAAGTGTCCAATGTCCGTCCTCCTTGCTCACCTCACTTCTCCCTCTCCCGAAAGAACCTTGGAGACATGGCACCGCAAGATAAAAGCTGTGTCAGGGAGGGCTTACCCGAACATTAACAGCTTCATCTATATAATCAAACGGGATGAGGCCTTGACAAGACATAATTAAAAACAAAACAACCCAAAGACGAGAACAGTCAAAGGTAACAGACAGGATACAGTGCTGTGTCCTGTCGGTTACCTTTTACTTTGTCCATCCTATTTGCTCTGTTTTGTTTTTAATTATGTCTGCATACGAACTAGCCCAAACTTCTACGTTAATCAATTTGACTATTGGATATCTTTGCAGCAGCTTGCAAATGGTTGTGCCGTGCGGGCCAGGGGGCAGCCGCGAACTATAAAAATTTGGAGTGTCGCCTTTCTGATAATGCGATTTTCCTGCTCGACTTCCTCGACAAAGGCGATAGCATTTTGTGGTTTATGAGTTTTTCCTGTGAGCGCGAGGATTCTGTGTTTGAACTCGTAAGGAAATGAAGTCGCAATCATATGCCTGTCAACTTGTCTGATTTCTCACTCTTCAAAATATCTCGTTCGCTATAAGGAAGTTTTAGAATAACGTACGTAAGCTAACCTAAAAATAGCGTCGCGATATAAAACCTACGGCAACGCTAATTTTTGCTTACTCAAAGTGCTTGCCTACGTTATTTTAAGACTTCATTTATGTACAGAGCGTGATACTGTTAGCGCGAACAAGCGATTGTTTGTTTTCGCTGTTTGTCTCAAAGAACCAAGACTGCCATCAATATATTAGTGTCTTTGAAAGTGCTAATCTGGCCCACTAACCTAAGCGGTACAATTTGGTGCATTCTAAAACCATTTCGAAGTAACATTTAAAAAGCCGTCAACATCGTGTTCGCAGGAACGTTGTCGCGTTTCGGAGTTCCACATTTTGGGGACCATCTTGAAAGAAACATGTCAAGTGATTCAAGAAGAAATATATTTTGTTGGAGCTTGTATGGAAGTGATGTATATTTTAGGAATGCTTTGACAATACAAACTAGTTCACAACATAACTAAATAGCTCACCGGCACCTTTGCATTAGTTGCATAAACAAATTTCGTAACTTATTCCTAAGGAGAAAATGTGGGCAAATTAGGGTTAGAACGATGGAGACTTTCGCGAAGAGATTGAGATGTGTGGGGCTTTATACCAATGGGTTTAAACGGGACGGGCTCAAACGTAAAGGGTGTTTCGGCTACGGGTGCATACAAGAAGTGCGTTTCGGGAACGGGTTGAAACGGGACAGCTTGAGCCGGGATAAGCTCCCGGCTCATCCAGCCCCAATATGCAGCTACAAAAGGGCCCCCCTTCCCCACCGTCAATATAGCAGTGGAAGAGGGAGAAATGGGAAGGGTGGCCGGAGGATTTTCCTGCCTTGCGAAAAATTATTTTGTAGGTCGGCCTTTTATCGAGGTTATCGACGCACAATGCTTGGATTCGGGATAGTTGGTTTGACATAATGAGCTATACTGCGCTGCGAAGTTACACTGAACACGTAAACTATGTGACGTCGTCTCATAGTTCACGTGTGTGTAACTTAGAAGCGCAGTATACCTCGTAATTATGGACACAGCAAGTCTCACCATGCATTCCACATTTGCACGACAGTCCCTAAACTTGGCATCAAGGCAAAGTGCTTTTTTTTTTCACGTTTTACGTCGCAATTTTTAATAACGCGGAGTATTTATGGCACTATAATCACTAAATAACTATGTATGGAAATAAAATTATAAGCAAATATTCGAAACCCTAATGCCACCAGTGTTTCGTAATGGTAAATTAATAAAGTGTTCTACAGTTGCTTTTTTTTTTGTTTGTTTCTGCTGAGCATTTGGATTGTCGCTGTTCTTAAATGTCTTATTTTTTTTACTTATTGCATTGTCAGTCTCTCGTTGCTTGTGTAATGCCCTGTCCGGGGACCTGAAAAATATTAGTAAAACATATACCAGGTGTTTCAGCAACGGCTTTCAAAACTCCTTAAACCCAAGGTACTTAAGAAAATAATTAACTCTTCCCGAGAACAAACTGCCAGCCGTGACGGACGTCAAAGCTTGCTAAGAAGACACTAATTAGCTAAATAATCTAAAATTTACTAATGAACTGTTCATTATTGAAAATAAACATGATTCCAATTAGAAACTTGCTAAGCATCATCGAGACCACTGAGTCAACTCCTTTAGGAAGACATAAGGCAGGATCGGTATTTTACGGCGTTTCGAAGAAACTTTCACTTTAGACGCATTTCTAGGTTTCGGTTTCTTGTCGGAGCGCATCTTTGCACCTGCGGTCCTGCTCCCCGGTGACCGAGGAGCGAAACTCCCACTTCCTCTCCTTCCTAGGATGAAAGGAAGTGTGGCGCAAATTTGTTGAGCCGTCTCGGTCACCGAGGAGCAGGACCGCAGGCGCAAAAGATGCACTCCGATAAGAGCGTTAAAAATGCATCCAAATTAGGCGTAAGTTTTTTTTTTTTCTTCATTTTTTTTTTTTTGGGGGGGGGGGGGGGGGGGGGGCGCAAAACGTTGCCTTTGCTCTCTTTCTAAAACAAGTTGATTTAATGGTTTTCGATGATGTTTAGCAACTTTCTAATTAGAACAATATGTTTATTTTCAATATTTAAAAAGTTAATTAGAAAAATTTGGTTCATTATTTAGCTAATTAGTATGTTATTTGCAACCTGGACGTCCGCCGTCTTTAACTGGCAATTTGCTCCCAGAAATATTTTTTTCGTCAATCATTATATTTTTAACGATTTTTGAAAGCCTTTGAAAGCCGAAATGTAGACGGTGCTGCAACTAAATAAGTTAAAATCCCAGCAATGTCAACCATGTTGGCCGTAAAAGTTTGGAGTACATAACACATTTTATTTACAGAGCCCGAGGCAACTTTATTTCTGTGCACATTCGAGCAGCACGCCTGTGGCATGCGTAACCAGAGGAACACTCGAAGTCGCTTCAAACGCAAGTCAGAAATGCTCGCGGGCAAACCAGGTGATCACCTTCTTTGTTAATTAAGTGTTTGACTCGTTGCATATAAATGATGCTTTCAAGTACCTTTGATAATTGATGAACGACATAAGAACCATGTATCTATAAGGTGGTTTAATTTATAATCAAACCACCGAATCGGAGTAGATATTTTGATTTGCATATATGTGTGTATGTGTGTGTAAATAATAGCTATATGTTCGAAATAAACCAATCCGCTCTTAAAAAATAAATTAACAACTTTATTTTTTTTTCATCAAAATTCCTAAGTGGAGCAAGGTGAAAACTATATATTGTGTGCTTTAGTTGCCAACCCAGGTCTGTCGGTTGTTCCAAATAGGCCAAAATAAAAACACTCGTAAGAATTTTTTTTTTTTTTTTTTATAACTGTATATACGTGGTCTACTTATGTTTCGATTAAATCACATAGAATATTTTCAAACCATAAATAAGAAATGCTAAACATCGTATCTTTCACGTTTTGGTGACCTATTTTGAGTATTGTATCTTGGGATTCGTAAACGCTGCTTACTAAATACTTTACGCCTGCAGCCATATACAAGTTTTATCAACTGGTACCACCTTAGTTATTTCTTTTAATTTAGCCTTATTTTGAGCTTGAAGTTATTTATTTCTAATTAGCTTCGTATTGGCGTACTTCCCACTTTTGTTGTATTTTTTGTAGAAGTGATAAAACTCCTTACACGAACTGTGAAATGGGGAAGTTCCTCAATTGGGATTTCCTGCAAGGTATTTATCGTAAGTGTTCGGTAGGCGAATGGGGCAACGGGAGCTGGCGGTAAATATGTGGAGGAGGGTCACGTGGACGTGCCGCCATTAGGACAAAATGTCTGCCCTCAACACTCCGCTGTTCCGACGCTACTGGCCGAATGAAATATGTTATCGCTCAGGCGAGCTGGTGATGCGTAGTTACTAAAAAGAAACTGAGAAACAAGCCACACAAGAAATGCTTTTCTTTTTGGTTTGTTTGTTTATTTTGATTAGGAGACTGGAGTCGGAATGTTTACGTTCGATATCTGTTTAGTGTGTAAAACAATTGTCGTCTCTTGAGTGTTTCTCTGCTTGTCGTGCTATTTTTTCTCCTGGAGTGCCCAGACTCAATCTTACCGGATGTTAAAAACAATAAGAAGAAATCTACAGCCGGCATACCTGATGTTGTAGCCAACGTTCTACTTCCCTGCTTCATGTTTTACATTCGAAGTTTCTTGTGGCCAATTTCATCGATGGCTTATGTTCAGATTTTGTCAAATCACCTTGCGATGGACGACATAGATTTATATTTTGAAGTCAAAATTTTCGGTTTAAAATTGATGTCTCAGCTTCTCTTTTTAAGGCTGCGATTACGTCATTAGGTGCAGTGACCGGCACTATGAGTGCTAGCCGAAAGAGGCAGCATGCCGCATAAAATGTCTACATAACATACTATTCGATGAAACCCACTGCTACATTGCAACAATAGGAAAAAAATGACTGTCCATTCCAACCTTCTGATTTAGCAGCTTAGGGCTCCGGTTCCGCGATGACCACCTTGAATGGATACAAAAACTGTTTTTAATTCAATTAGACAAATCTAAAAACGCGTGCCCGGAAGTACCTTTGCAAACATATTCCCCGTGTTCTTGCGGACGTTCAGGGCAAGCGAATATAGTTGAATATTAATTGAAAAGAACCAGTAAATATTTCTACCTTCTCCTCGTCTCCTCCAATCTTAATGTTATCAGGGTTATAATTTTACATCGCGTACAAAATATAATATTGCCGCGTGCAAATAGCTGAGTCAGCATGCAGCGTGCTCGACTCCCACGCCGCTGGCTGATGTTTAATCTCCGCCAGCGCTTGTCCTTTATATATACAGGGTGTTTCACTAAAGGTGGACAAATTCGATATTGCGAAAACTACGCGTCGCAACAAAAAAAAAAAAAGGCTTGTGTCGTTTTGGTCCTGGGCCGGGGGCCTATTTAGGAAAATTATTAAAGTACGGGATAATAAGATTGTTAATTATTTTTGCGTAATTAACTTTTAATATTGTGTTTAAGGGTGTGGTTTCAATTAGAAAATTTCTCAGCTTCATCAAGAAACACTAAATCAACGAATTTCAGAACGATAGAAAGCACGCGAAGCATTTTAAGGCTTTCTGAAAAACCGCACAAATTCGACGGGTTTTTAAATTTCGGTTTGCTATCGGAGCACATCTCGGCCCCGGTGGCACTGCGCCCCGTAGAGAAATAGTGCAACCAGCCTCTGCAGGCGCGATGACAGCGCAGCAGAGGTTGGTTACACCATCTTTCCACGGGGCGCGGTGCTGCCGGGGCCGAGATGCGCTCCGATAGCAAACCGAAACTTAAAAACCCGTCGAATTTGTGCGGTCTTTCAGAAAGCCGTAAAATGCTACGCGTGCCTTCTATCGTTCTACAATTTGTTGATTTAGTGTTTTGATGAAGCTGAGCAATTTTCTAGTTGAAACCATGCCCTGAAACACAATGTTAAAAAAGGTAATTGCACAAAAATAATTAACAACCTAATTATTAATTTTCCTAAATAGGCCCCTGGCCCAGGACCAAAACGACACAAGAGTTTTTTTTTTTTTTTTTTTTGCGACGCGTAGTTTTCGCAATATCGAATTTGTCCACCTTTCGTGAAACACCCTGTGTATGTATGCATGTATGTATGTATGTATGTATGTATGTATGTATGTATGTATGTATTTGTTTTGCATTACTGGAATGTTACAGATGATTCGATAATCTTGTTGTTTGTTCGAGCTCGGAAACGTCTAGACCACCGTGTTCTAGATACCCACGCGCTAACAAAAGGAGGTTTGCGTGGCTGCTTGTGTCAGTCGTCCTTCCGTCAAAGTATGCACGGTATTTGTTACTTTGGTTCTCGGCACAAGTTCGCCTCATATGTTCATTTTAAATTTCATTAATGAAGTTTGTTTTTATTCGTGACAATATATAAAGGCGTGGACGAGAGCTTTTTTTAATGTGTTTAAAAAAGTGGTTCGTGATACAACTTTTAACTAGTCTTTTCACTTGACGCAAAAAGCTTAAAAAAACGCTCTCGTCCATTTTTATTTATTATTATACTCAGTACGCGGTGTAAAATTAACACTCCCTTAAGTAATTTTGAACGATAAAACTGAGAAGCACGTGGCAACGTTTACACGTTATTTATCGAATTAAAAAAATAAACCACGACTATATTAGCTTGCACTAAAATCCCCAAAGAACACGAGGAATGTGTTAGTAAAGCTGCTTGTGTCTATTTTTATACTTATAAAACCCGTTTCGTATCCATTCAAGATGGCCGCCGTGGGACCGGACCCTAAAAGGGATACTGAACTGAAATTTCGAGCTCACAAAACAGGGCTGGATAGATAGGCGGAATGCTGCAAAACCCGAATACATCACTCCTACAGCGATAGCTCCAACGGATCGCCGTATTTTGGGAAAAGAAGTTTGCGATTGAACACGGCCGACGAGGCCGACGAGACAAGGCACGTCACGATTCCCATTCCCTCTCCTCCTCGCTTTGTCCCCTCGAGCTGGTGAACCGAAGCGAGGAGGAGAGAAGCGAGGCCGCTTCCCCTCATTCTCAAATTCTCCCGGAGGACAGTGACGTCAAAGGCCTCGCTTCATCGCGCCCTTCTTTTCCAAAAGTACGGCCATCCGTTTGAGATATCGATGTATGACTGATGTTTTGGAATTCGTAGCGTCCCGTTCAACGCTTCTGCGGCCTTATTTTGCGAAATCCAAATTTCGGTTCAGTATCCCTGTTCCCGGGGCTTTTTTGCCACCCCGGCCCGGACGTCGCTGTGCCTGCTCATATAGACCCTGTACCTAAGTGACGTTGCGGTGGTTTTCAAGACGAGTGAATGACATTCCGTGCCTCCTTTAGGTTTCCACATGGTTGTCGACGCTAAAAAGGCGGGCTACAACGTGGCGCACCTCGTGACGCCTTACATGCCGGTGTACGCCAATACCACTGCCTGCGTGGCCATTTTCTACGTCGTGAACGGACCCGGCGCTGACAGGCTCGAGATCGTGGCCCAAGACAGCGCTAACCGTCATCTCCTCACGCTGCCGAACGGCGCTTCAAAGTGGAAGCAGGCACAGAAGTCCATAAACGTGACCCAAGACGTCCGAGTAGGCATCCTTTCTTTGTCTTTCGCTACAATCTGGTGGAACTACAACGCACTCTGAAAATATGCCGTTGGAGATTAACCTGTGCGTGAAAGAGAGGAAAAATGAATACTTTGCGATCAAGATAATTGTCTCACTCAGTACGGCCATGCTGTCTTGCTAGTTTCTTTTAGAGCGCAGCTCTTAGGCGCCCGTTTCCGGCTTGAGCGGCGTCGCCGTCGGCGTAACCGCGCGGTGCATCATGGGTAAATGTCCCCGCTAAATTTAGCGGAAAATGTTCCCCGCTAAATTTAGCGGAAAATTTTTTTCGCTAAATCTAGCGGAAAATTTTCCCCGCTAAATTTAGCGGAAAATTTTCTCCGCCCCTCCCCCCCTCGAGATCACGTGATTAGCCCCCCCCCCCCCCCCCGTCGTGCCTTGCCCTCCTCCTCAAGAGCTGCGCTCTAATTCGGCGTTACAGGGAGTTGTAAACGGCTTTCATTTTTGTTGTTTTTGTTTTTCCCCTTTGGCAGGGAGGAAAAGAGGGGATAGAGGGGGAGGTTATTGTGCGGCTCACGAGCAGCTTAGACTTAGAAATTTTTTTTTCTTTTTTCTTTTTTCGGAAAAAGTTGGCGCTGCGACAGAAGGGACAGGGGTTTGGTTGTAGCTGTGTTGTGTTGTGCCATCACCTGAAGTCGGTGCGCCCTTTTTGCCGTGCAGTTCTTCATCTCGGCCTACACAAAAAGTAAATCCGAAGGGGTGATTGCTATCGACAACTTCCAGTTCAACTTACGGCCGTGCGAAAACTAAAAATAAAAGTAAAGGTAAGCGGTCACTTCTCGTCTTTCACTTCTTGTAATCTTGACCTCGCTTGAACCCGCGATATGCTGCGCACAGCCCTGCCGAGCTTCACGCGAAAAAGATGTATTGGCGTTTTTTCTTAGAGGGTACATACTTAATTTAGACCGAACTTTGCGGTTCTCGGCAAATCCGCAAATATACCCGTTTTCAAACTTTGATGTCCATATGTGTTTTTCTTTTTTTGTTTGTTAAATTTTCGTTAGGTTCTCGAAGATCGCGATACGCTTTACTCCCTTGACAGCTATCTATAGTATGCCAATTTTTGCTGCGCCGCTGATGCCATGAGGGCTAGAAACTTGCCGAGCTCTCTTCCACGGCTCGATTTTCTTAGTCTTCGCTGGCGCAAATACAACGGTCTGCGAGTTTATACCCATGGGGCCGAAACAAACTGGTTAGGATAATGACTAGATTCGGTGTCCCAAAACACGCCTCCGAGGGGTGTGTCAACGGGCATCCGATTTAATGTTTTTTTTCTTTTAAATTCTGCAATGAACTATTGTGTTAATTGTGTTTCTCTTATTTATTGATATATATACGCCGCGTGTTTGTACCAATTCATTTAAAAATCCCACCAAATAGAATTGGTTGGGAAAAAAAATCTTTTTGGAACATGTCCATGCCACGGCGGACGTCGGGGATTGCACAAAACACACTAATTAAAAAAAAATGACCACTTACAATTTCCGGTTATCTTTTTAAAGTGCGAAAATAAACACGGTTTCAATTAAAAACTGGCTGAACGTCATTGCAGACCCCTAAATCGGTCGATTTTATGGAGACTAAATGCGCGTGTGAAGCGTGGGTGTGCGCTAAAGTTTCCACTCGGTGAGGCAGCAGGCAAAAAGCTTGCGATGCGAAAACGCGGATGGCAAGGAAATAATTTGCGTTTTCGAGAATGTGAAAAGGCACCTTTTTTCTCTTAATGATGTAAAGGAATCTATTTAACTGTTTGTCCTCTCGGTGGTATGGTTTCCTTTTGTGCTGTAGAAACTACTTTTGCGAGTATTTATCCACTCAGTTACTATTGGTATGGTAGTCAGTAATTTAGCTTTATACTTTTCTCAGTATCTTGTGCAAGTCAGCTTTTACACAATCTGTATATGATTGTAGTTTTATAAAAAAAGATCTAACAAAGTTTGAAGCAGAAGGGTAACACTGAAGTTGGCAGAGAAAACCGCGGTGTCGGTACCATATTATGATACGTTTGTTTTATTTGACATGTGAATTCCGACCTTCCGAACACACTTCGCTTAATTAATCTATATATAATACATATTTTTTCAGCTTTCATTACTCCAATACTCCGTTCAGTGACCAATAGACCTTATACGAAATTGCTTGGTGGCCTGACAACACTGAGAGCGTCACCATTTTAGTGTTGGCAAGCGTCGTTGGTACCGAAGCACGCTGGAGGCATCGGAGACACGTACAATGCACCCGAATCATTCGATTACCAACTTTTAGGCACCGCGCTTATTTACAATGTGTAATAAAAAGGCCACAGTTTACGTACCTTGAATCGCAGACGTTCGTCCACACCAAAGAACGCAGCGTGTAAGCTTCCACAGCGAAGGCGTAGGACTTTCTCCGCTGCTTCGACGAGGTTGTCGCCAGCGTGCACAGGCATCCGAGAGTTTCGCCACACAGTTGCGGTGGGTTGTTTAAACTGCTCGTCCACAGTTCACGGTCGGAAGGTGGAAAACACTGCTGCCGCGCCATCGCGCACTGCCCGTACGGTTGTCTCCGATGCCTCCACCGTGCTTCGGTACCGACGACACTTGCCAACATTAAAATGGCGACGCTCTCAGTGTTGTCAGACTACCAAGTAATTTCGCATAAGGTCTGCTGTGATTTAAATCTTGTGGAATTCTTTATTTTTCATGCAGGTGACCGACCAGATGGCTCGCTCTCCTCTAAGAGCAGGACTTGCCGACATTTCAAATGAGACGAGATTGTCTCATTGTACACCATACTTGTGTTCAACCACGTGTACAAAAGGCAGTACGTTTCAAATAAACGTTATCCAGTAATTGTACTCTTGTGTTGCTTTAGACCGTCTTCTTTCTTACTTGAACGCGTTCAGATCAACGTTCGGCGGAACTTTTCGTGCCTAACTTCCAGGATGATTTTCTACAGTTGACTGTCGTTCGCGCTGCAGTCCTAAATTGACACCGAAGAAAATGTTATGTTTCTTTGTGTGTGTGTGTTTTTTTTTCTGGTGACTACGAGGTTCATAACGCTTTTTTGTTTAATTCTAGAATCTTTGTGAACGTTTTATCTTCCAAATGAAAGCACCTGCAAGCACAAAAAGAAATGTTTTTAATTTTTTTTTTCTGCATCAAACCTCGCTAGGCATGGCCTATAACTGTCCAGAAATGAACACAATAAAACTTTTTCGAAAAGTTGAACGGCGTGCAATCGCGTTTTGTCTCCTTACCTGGCGCTTAAAGGCAGACTACAAAATCCTTTTCTGCCGAACAGAAAACCGTTTTCCAGTTTCCTTCTCTCCGTTTCCTCTCGTACTCTTCTTTCCTCTTTTCCAGAAAGGAGCGGGCCTTTGAGCCCGCAGTAAATGGGAGGGTCTCCCTCTTCCTCGAATGGAAAGGACAAATTGAGGGAGCCAGGCTTTCCTCCTTTCTGGCTGTTCGTCGGCCTTTAACGCAGGAGCGGAACAATGTACATGGATGAAGGGATGGGTGGAGGTATCGAGAGATTTATTCTTGCGATATGTACGATGCGTACGACAGGCACCTCCATGCAACCGGGTGCTCACACCTTCCGCCATACGGGTCGCCCGGAAGGGAATAAGAAAGTAGTCATCCTTCTCTTGATATATGCCACCAGTCAAATAATCTTTTTGGTTGTCTCCACCTTTCCCGTGTCTAGTTCCCTCACTATCCCTAAATCCCAGTGTTTTTTTTTTGTTTTTTTTTAAATTGGTCGCCTCCTCATGTACTACAGGGTAGAGCCCCTTACAGTAAAGTATTAAGGGCTCAGCCGTCTCCTCCTCATCTCTACAAGCTCCGCACACCGTATCAACTTCCTTATATCCAGGTCTATGTCTGCACCACTCCCGTCCTCGCCTCAAACAAGGAGCTTCCCCTTGAATCGTCGAAGATGAGCTCTTTAGTAATGTCCTTCTCAAAAGATCTGTAAATTTTCAAGGCCGATTTAGTGTGCATACCTGCTTCCCATATTTCCCTTTGTTTTTTAACTCTCTTCTTAACATTCATTTTCTCATCCGCCTCCCTGCAATTTCCCATATATTTAGATCTAAGTTTTCCAGTCCGATTTCTTCATTTTATATCAACGCTTCTCATGTGTAAATAGCTCATTACGCTTCGTGCCCATCGTTCTGCATCTATTTCTCTTAGCCTATCCCCAAATTCTATCTTACTGCTAGCTTGCTTGCCCTCGAATGAGCACCATCCCACATCCCCCTGTACACCTTGGTTCGGTGTTTTACCATGCGCTCCCGGAGCAATCTACCTACTCCAGGTTGCTTTATTTCCAGCCTTGTCTGGACGTCCAGTTTTATGCACAAAACTGCATTTGCAAAAGTCGGGCTCTGAACCATGTCTGATTTCCATATCTCCCTCACCACCTCATACCTGTTATAGTTCCACAGTCCTCTATTTTTCATTACAGCTGCATTTATGTTGCCCTTACCAGTTACCCATTTTGCATGTTGATTGAGATATTTTATACCCATGTTAATCCATACTCCTATTGATGCTTGTATTTATCGACTCGCTCAATCTCCAGTCCTCTGTACTTTAGCTCTGCAATTTTGTCATTGAACACCATGACCGCCGATTTGTCGCTACTGATTTCTAAGCCTATCGTGTGGACATCTGCGCCACATATATGCGTTGAGAAATGATGCTCTGTGTTGCTATCGGCCATTAGCACTGTCATCAGCATACATCAGACCTGGTAATGACTGATCTTTTGACCTTGCCTGTCGTATGAAAGGTCAAACCCAAGATTCTTTTTTTTTTTTCAACTTTTCCTTTTATTTTTAAATACACATCATGAACATTTTTCAAGTAACGAGCGCCGTCTGGGTGATTGTCTGCGAACTACAACTGGAGACCCATGGCTTCCGAGATTTTTAGAGCTCAAAGTCCTCTGGCCCTTCCCAACGCTCGGCTGTCCAGCAAAAGGAGCGTATATTATGTCATCTCCAGAGCTCAGCAAGGTGGGGCGACTTCGGGGCCACACCAACATCACAAAGGTAAACATTTGTGCACGCGGCAAAGAGTGGCATGAGAAAAAGCTAGGGCACGAGCGGTGTCTCATCAGCGCTAGCAAGCCCCGGCTTGGTAGGCCTGGCAGGCGAGAACAGCGACTGGAGAGTGAACGAAGCCGATGAGAAAAATAAACATGACTTAGACCCCTTTCAAAAAGTATTACAACAGTGAAAAAGAATCTAGATCTTGCTGTGTACACTGGGAAGTGGACGACATCTTGAAGGATGCTCCAGGTTTGTTTACGTCGCCCCAGTACGAGCTTCGAGGTGTGATACAAGTGCCGTGTCTATTACTCGTATGCTGGTTCAATGTACAAGAATACGGGGTGAGTTTAGGCCGAAGCGGCTCGCTCGAGTTCCGCGGTGTAAATCCCGACTGGTGTCGACACCGGCGCATCGCTGGTATGGGTTAGTAGGGCGGTGTTTGTGCACGTGCGCCGCGCGCACGCGCACGTGCAGCGAGTTTTTACCTTCCTACTATCGTGCTGGTGTCGTGAGTGAGATACAAGTGCCGTTTCTTTATCACGAGCTGAGAAATTCTTACTTTTTCTGCTTAAAGTAAGAACAAGACACTGAGTGGTACCATAAATTTATTAAAAGTAAGAGTGAATTAGTTCCTTGAAGGCCTCTATGTGTTTCGGTAATGCGCTCGCATGCAGCCTTTTTGTGGTTAACAGTAAGTAGGATTTCGTGTTGTCGTAAGTATATTTTTGGCAAAATTTGAAAGGTGTTTTTCGGAGTTTTTTCTGAAAATTCGGAGTTTATGAGAGTTAATTCGTCTTCAATTCACTATTTTCCGAAATTCGGAAAATTGAACAACAGCTTTTGCAATGTTTTTTTTTTTTAAGAAAATATATGGGTGTAAACGTGTGCTAGCTTCAAAAGAACGAGCTTGTTCCAATTAATATTTCTTCAGCTGGATTTGGCGTTGGCTCCATTGCCTTTCGCAATACCAATTTGTCCCACGACCAAACTTGCAAACAAGTGTTGCATCGATAAATTTCAAAACCTGAAAATCAATAAACTCCTGGAGGTGGCCGCTCGCTAAGAAGCTCTATTCATCCCATCCTATCCATCAACAAACCCCACGGCTTAACTGGAATGAAGGGTGTAATATGGAGGTTTCAACTGCCCGCCCCCTCATCCCCTTCTATAAAATCTCCATGGTTCACAGCTTTCACCATTACAAAAACGGAACCCCTCTTTCCTTTAAGAGGATATCGCAGCTCCCGAGCCCTATGCAATTCCAATGGCAAATTTTAGTATTTTTTCTCGAGAACCACCGAACTGATTGACTTGGGAATGGTTTTATTAGAAAGATAATGAAAAACTGAGTAATATTGCGGCGCTACATTTCTCGATTTTTAAGCTTAAAAGATTTTACGGGAACTTAAAGATGCTTGAAAAAGCCTTTTTTTTCGTTCCGTTCTTCATAAACATTTAAAAATAAACCGGGGCCATAATACAAATTTAGGCTCGACAATATTCAAGACCAGGACTTCTTGAATATACCTCTTACAAGATCTTTTTTCCAGAGATTCTCATTGTAACAAATTTTAACTAAGTTTGCAGCCTATCAAAACGTCAAAAAATCCAGCTGTCATCTGGCGCCATCTATGAGTCTGTCCGCAAAACTTGCTCTTCAAATTGCGCAATGTGTTATTGCACCCCGGACTACTTGCATCTTCAAGGTCGTCGGGTTGACAGTCGGGATTTTGAGGAAGGGTGCCTCTCAAAACAGATCGTTTTTTTTTTTTTTTTTTTTTTTTTTTGTTTGGGGCTAAAATATTTTGCGGGTTATCGCGTTAGTGAGTAATAGGTTGTACATGGCCCGAGCGCGTCCTTGGGAGGATGTTCGGTTCTTTGTTGGTGTTTTGGGGTCGCACAAATGAAAGTTAGAAGTTCTTTTCTTTTTTTTTTTTTTTTGGCGGCGGAGATGTTTAGCGGGTGAGTGAGAGTCATTAGTTTTCAATCGCCGGAGCGCGTCATTGGGAGGATGTTCCGTTCTTTGTTGGCATTTTGGGTGAAGAAATTGGGAGTGAAAGATATCACGCTTCAAGCGGTCCTTGCGTGAGGCCTGAAGTTAGCAAATGCAGGTAGACAAAAGCAACCGAAGCGTCAAAGAGTGATACTGTCTTACCACTTTTTTGTGTTCGAAGTTGGATAGGTGATTTGATCTGGCGATTTCAAATGTTCTGCAGAGATGCATTTAAAATGTTTACTTATTTTAAATGTGGAAGAACCATACGTGAGTTCGTCGATTTTGTTTTAAGTTCGACATTCGCTTTGCATATCAACTTGTGGAGGCGGATTTCTACCGAAATAAAACAAACATTGCGAAAAAATTTCACTGAAGCTAAAAACAGAAAAAGCTTTTTGGTAGTAGGCATGACACGTTGCTATTTGGAAGTTGTGAAAGTCGCGCTGAAGATTCTTTGTTTGACCCGAACCAACACACTCTTCATTCAGTATTTTATGAAATAATGGTGAATGTATTAGACAAGAACCCGCACATCTTTTATTATGGTGTTCGTCGATTGTACTGTCTTGGCTGCGATGAGCCCTTGGTCGGCTGTTACTGTTGGGCGGTGGACAAAATATCTCACCGGAGAACGGGTGGCGGAGAAAAGCTCACTAGTGAAATGCTCACTGAAAAACCGACAAATGCGGAGAAAAGCTCAGTTACGAAATATTTTATTATTGTTTGCACTGCGGTGTTTATATTTAAAACTCACGTCCGCACTTTGCTCAGCGCTCATGCTGCGCTTTTGCGTGTTTGTATATTTGTAAAACCAAGTGTTCTCGTTCAGCCCCAGAAGAATAGCTTACTTTCAAAGAAAAATGAGGAAGAGGCAGACGAATCCACAGTTTTGCGGAATGTGAACATGTAAAAAAGTGGGGAACGCTTTTTTTTCTGTTAACTTTTACATGGAGACAGGACATTGCCTCAATGTTGAGTACTACGAAAAGCAACAATGTGACCTCCGTCTCGGCACCCGACGACTCCTGACCTCCCAAAAAGTATCAAGTTCGTCTTAGGCCACATAACCGAAAGAGGTCATTGTTTACTACAAAGCAAAAGAAAAACGGAACATAATATTGCCGCGTGAGCAGCTAGCCAAGTAGGCAGCGCGCCCGTGACCTAACGGTTACCGTGCTTATCTTCGATGCCTGGCCGCGGATTCAGCTTTTTATTGTTTCTGTAATGTCGCGTTCTGGTAATTTCGAGAGCCCTGTTGCTTATTCGGGGTTATAATGTTCTAGGCGCCGAACCTTCCACGCCGTTTGTTCCAGAAGCCCACGCGTGTACATAAGGAGCTCCGCGTGGAGAGCCGGAGTCAGTACCGATCCTGCTGTTTCGTCGACATCGACGCCTGCGACGCCAACCTTCTATTTTGTTCGCCCCATTAAACGTTTAGTTTCTTCAGTTATTCACCGCCTCATCATTTGTCATTCGTGACATTATCTTTATCCTTTGGATGCAAAGAAAAAACACTATTTACAAAAACGAGAAATGATCTGGCCAGTAACCATCATGATGTTCGATAAAACGGTGTTCTACGAAACGGCTTCGATGAAATTGGATTCAATTACATGGCGTTCATTTAAATGACTTTGATAGAACAGAGTTCGATAAAATATCGAGAGCTGCGAAGAAATAATGTTAAAACGGTTTGTAAATGTGAGCTTTTCTCCGCATCTATCCGAAGTCTGGTGAGCTCTTCTCAGCATCCGCCGGATTTCCGGTGTGCTTTTTTCCGCCGGAGAACAACGCAACACCGAGATGATCTCGGGAGAAAAGCTCACCAAAAAAAAGTTAACCGAAAATCTGACAGATGCTGAGATAAACCCACTCAAGAATTATACGATCAAGCTTTTAAATTTAGCATTTGCGGAGAGGTATACACCTTTTCTACGTGGGCGCCGCCATCTTCAATTCTGGCACTTCCGGTATGCGTGAAAACGTCGCTTTCTTCTCCCCTCGACAGTAGAATGTGTTAACATTTTAATTGCAACCGTCAGTCGTTCTTGTTATGACCCTTCTATACTTTTTTACTTGTTCGGGGTTGTAATCTCTTGCTTTTTTTTCGGAACGCATACCGGATATGGGGACGACGTGGCTGGGTGCGAGGCTAAACGAAAAAGGTGTATAAACGGAGAAATATTTACAAGATTCGTATATTGCAGACACCAATAGGAATGAAGAAGCAGAAGTCCACAGTTTCGCAGAATGGGAAGTATTACGACGTGGCAGGGCCCGTCGCGAGTAAGACAGGCGTCCGGTGGTGGCTGAACGACTCCGAGGTTTATCTCTGCTCTGAAGAAGACGAGGTTCGAACGCCACGTGCCAAAGCAAAAAAAAAAAAAAAAACACTATCAAAAGAAAAAGAAAATATACGCACGTGCTTTGGCACGTGATGAACATGATTACAAAATACACAAAAAAAATGTTCGTAGAAAACAATAACATGTGGCTGCGTTTTCTACAATTCTCTCTTCTTTAGAAGTGAAACCTGTCGACGGGCTTTCGGGTCCTGCTTGAACGTCGCAGCGTTGCTTCTTCCTGGTGTTCCACTGGGATTGGCGTCGGCGCGTCTGGATGGTGGCTTTCATCGTTTGTGATCGCCGAAGTCATCATCGTAGGCTTGCACATCTGGAAGGCCTTGGAGGACACATTCTATCTTGCGTTGAAAGATTGCGGGCGCTGAGGCTATTCCAAATGGTAATCGGTTATAGCAAAAGAGGCCATGATGCGTGTTGATAACCGCAAGCTTCCGCGATTCCTCATCGAGAGGCACTTGGTTATACGCGTCCCGCAAGTCTAGTGTGCTGAAACGGTCACCGCCATTAAGACAAGCGAACATGTTCTCGATAACCGGAAGCGGGTGCTGTTCTAACGCACAGACAGGATTCAGTGTCACCTTAAAATCCCCACAAATACGTACAGTCCCATCTTTTTTTAGAACCGGCACAATGGGCGTAGCCCATTCAGAGTATGCTACTGGAGAAATAATGCCGGCCTGTTCTAGCCTATCCAACTCCAGAGATACTTTCTCTCGTAAGGCAAACGGAATAGATCTTGCCTTGCAAAACTTAGTTGCTCCATCCTTGAGGTACAGATGCGCAGGTGGTCCCTGAATGAGTCCAAGCTCTGGAGAGAAGAGGTCTTTGTACTCGTCCAGTAGACTCTGGAGACCTTGCTGCTGGCCACAGGGAGATTTCGGGATTGCTGTCAGGCTCAAAACAGGAACGTGACGTTGGTTCAATTTCTGAATCAAGTCTCTTCCGCACAAACATGAACCTCGGCAATCCACGACGGTCAATGTACCCTGTACGGTTGTCGACTGGTATACCACTTTCATGGTTAACTCTCCGATAACTGGAATTTATCCCATGTAGCAACCCAACTTCACTTGAAGCTTTAGAAGCCTGGGCCAAGTTTTGCGATGCCTTTCGTATACATTTCTCTCGTTATGACGCAGACAGGTGACCCCGTGTCAATTTCCATGACCAGATCAATTCCACCCCACGTAAACGTGCTTCGCACTGGCGGCACAAGCGTCCTTTCTTTTAGGGTTACCAGATTCCAAATCTGTGTGGTCAGGCTGTCGTCAGCTTCGTCCAGGGACTCTACTGCTCGTAGTTGGTTGTTTTGTCCCCTGGCGCTCTTAGGGTTACTGTTATGTATGGAGGCCAACGCTACATCACAGAAAACTCACGTATTTAATAAAGCAGAAAAGATAGAATAGACTCGAACCGCAGCATGCTCCAGAGTCCCTGCTCGTGCTGCTCTCCGGTCCGCGTGGCAGGCTCGCGTATCGTCGTCTTCCTGCTCACGCGGTAATACCCGCGATACTACATCCCTTTCCCCCGGAATCGTCACCACCCAGTCCGTAGGTGCCTTAATCCACTTGGTAGTCCTGAAGGTACCGTGGTGCTCGACGTACTCTCGTCGGACGACCAGTTGGCACTTCAGCGTCAGCTGTTGGACGGGGAAGCGTTTCCGGTTCGCATATCGGTGTTTCGGAGGACTCGGCATCCAAAAGCTCCTCCGAAGACTCACTCGTATGGGGCATTGTTGTTCCGAACTCCGCATGCGTGGTTTTCTCCAAGACGTCTTCACGGTCTCTTCCCCTTTCCTCCCGGAGACTTGCATCGCATTCGGACGCCGAGGACAATGTTGTGTCCTCCCAACGTGGGCGCAGGTGATCGACATCTCGTTGGAATCTGCGACCGTCTCCCAATAGCACTTCGTAGGACAGAGGTCCACAACTTTTAATCACTTTTCCTGCCAACCACTTAGGATGGGGCGACAGCAGATTCCTTACCCAGACCATCGCATCTTTCTGAAAAGTGACCGTTTCCTTCCTCTGCTCCATGAACATCTTCTCTTGTCTTTCAATCGTGCGGTTTGCCGACGATGGATGAAGCAGATCTAAAGCTGTTCGTAGCTTACGTCCCATCATCAACTCGGCTGGGCTTTTCCCAGTAGTAGTGGAAGGTAGAACATGTTGTGTTATCAAAAATCTTGATATCCTTGTGGACCAGTCTCCTTCCTTCAGGCGTGACAGCGACTTCTTGGTTTCCTGAACCATCCTTTCAGCTTGACCGTTGGAAGCTGGATGATACGGTGAAACAAACGAAAGTCGAATACCGTTGCTGTCTGCGAACTCTCGAAACTCTGCCGAAGTGAAGGCAGCTCCATTGTCGGAAACCAGCACATCTGGCACTCCATGTGTCGCAAACAGTTCTCTTAAACTTCAGATGACTTCCGCCGCTGAAGTCGTTTTCACTAAACGTACCTCGACCCATTTTGAGTGTGAATCAACGACGATAAAAAATATCTTGCCTTCAAAAGGGCCGGCAAAATCCACGTGTAGTCTGGACCATGGGTTCACCGTCCATTCCCATGGATGGATCGGAGCTCGGACCGGTGCATTTCGCGTCTCCTGACACGTCGTACAGCATCGAACCCGTTCTTCGATCTGTTGGTCTAGTCCTTGCCACCAGACGTAGCTTCTAGCTAGGCCTTTCATGCGCACAACACCGGGATGCGAGGCATGTAGAATCTTCAGAACATTCTCTTGAAGTTTCTTGGGAACAACCACACGGTGTCCCCATAGCAAACAACCGTTGTATACCGACAACTCTTCTCGTCGGCTATAGAATGTACTGAAAAGGTCCTTTGGCTTTTCTTCTGGCCATCCATGGAGAACCCAGTACATCACAGTTGAAAGAACCTGATCTTTCCTCGTCATTTTTGCCACTTCTTCGGCTTTCACCAAGCCTTCTGGAGTTCCTTCCAAAAGAAAAACTTCTCCCAGTTGCGGAACGTCGAAGTTGGGTGAAGGTAGCGGAAGTCGGCTGAGACCATCCGCATTTCCCATTTGTTTACCTGGACGGTACAATAACTGGTAATGATAAGCTGCTAACATCAAGCTCCAACGGAGGACCCTTGGTGATACCATCTTCGGAATCGGTTTCTTGTTGTCGAACAAACCAAGTAACGGTTTGTGGTCAGTGTAAATCTTGATGTTTCTTCCGTAGATGTAGTGATGAAACTTTTTTAGTCCGAAGACTACAGCTAGCGCTTCCCGATCTGTTTGAGAATAGTTTCTTTCCGCTGTTGTCAGCGAACGTGAACCGTAAGCGACAGGTCGCTCTTGACCTTCGTCATCTGCGTGGCTTAACACAGCCCCTACTCCGTAAGGAGAGGCGTCACAAACCAGTACCAGTGGTTTGTTAAGGTCATAGTGGCACAAAACACTGTCAGACTTGAGAAGTTCCTTTGCATCGTTGAAGGCCTTTGCTTCTTTGGATGACCAACTCCATCTTACTCCGTCCCTTAGAAGTCGGTGGAGAGACTCCAACACGTCTGAAGCTCCACGCAGGAAGCGATTATAAAAGTTCAGGAGTCCTAAGAAGGCTTGAAGCTGCTTCTTGTCTTTAGGTGCAGGCGCATCATGGATTGCTCTCACCTTGTCCTGTGTTGGGTGTACCCCGTCTTGGTCTATCTTGTAACCCAGGAACGTCACTTCTTGCACTCCAAAAGTGCACTTCTTTAGGTTCAAGCGTAGTCCGTCCTCTTGGATTCTTTGTAGAACTGCACGGACTCGAAGGTCATGTTCTCTTGAGTCGGATCCCCCAATCAGGATATCGTCAAGGAGCACTTGAACTCCCGGTAGTCCGGCTAGCAACTGCTCCATGCGACGTTGAAAAATAGCTACAGCGGTAGCGACGCCAAATTGTAACCTTGTTACCCTAAAAAGTCCCTTGTGAGTACTCAGTGTAAGTAGGTTAGAAGTGTGTTCATCAACAGAAAGCTGCTGATAGGCTTGCTCCAGGTCCAACTTGGAAAACCACCGGCAACCTGCCAGTTTACCTAACAGCTGTTCAGCTGTTGGCAGTGGATAATCTTCCCATTCCAAAACTGGATTGATGGTGCATTTATAATCACCACATAGTCGTATCTTGCCGTTTGGCTTCACCACAGGTACGACTGGCGTAGCCCATTCAGAATTCCTCACTGGAACCAGAATTCCTTGTTGTACTAGCTGTGTGATGGCGTCTTCCACTCTTGGTTGAAGTGCCAACGGAACAGCTCGAGGCTTGTGGTACTTTGGTTTGGAGTCTGGCTTGAGCTCGATGTGAACTTCGGGTCCTTTGCTTTCGCCAAGTCCTGACTCGAAGACGTTTGGAAATTCCTTCTCCAGTCCTTGCATTCGGGGCTGGGACTCGGATAGTTGATGAATTCCTTGAATCTTGATTCCCAGTGCTCGAAACCAGTTCCTTCCCAACAGGCTTTCGCCGCTTCCTTTCACTACCAGCAGTGGTAGCGTGTGCTCCTTTCCTTTGAATTTCACAGGAACATTGACACTTCCGAGAACCGTCAGTTTTCGTTGAGAATATGTCCTGAGAGTGATTTCTGTTGTCATCAGTCTCTTCTTGGTTAGTCCAAGGCGACGCATTGTTCTCGGATTGATGACTGAACAAGCTGCTCCGGAATCTACTTCCATGCAGATGGGGATTCCATTTACTTGAACTTCGACTGTCTCTGCCGGCTCAATGAAGTTTAGGCGATACTCCACCTTGGAAGCTTTGTCTAACTCCAGCTTATGGCTTGATCCCGTTTTCGAAACGCTGTTTTTGGACTTGGCCATCTTCTGGCGGCAGGCACGTACGATGTGCCCTTTCTTGCCACAGAAATGGCAAACGGCGTGTGCGAAATGGCAGTTACTCACGTCGTGTGTACCACCGCAGCGCCAACATTTGCCAACTGAGCTTGGAGGTGTCTTAACCTTGCCAGGGTTCTTGCCTTGCGTCGATGAGCTGTTCGGCGCTTTATGCGAGATGTTTCTGTCGATGTAGCAAACTCCAGCCGCCTCCGGGCTGTGAAGGTCACGCATCTCTTGCGTACGTTTCTTGGCATACTCTGCCGCGATCGCAAGGTCCTGAGCCTTTGCGAAGGTGAGGTCTGGTTCGGCGAGAAGACGGCGCTGTACAGCTTCTTCGCCGACCCCGCATACCAAACGATCTCGGAGCATCTCATCCAAAAACGATGAATAGTCGCAGTGTTCAGCGAGGCGACGCAACTCCGCGATGTAGTTCGCCACGGACTCGCCTTGACGTTGGCAACGCTTGTTGAACGTAAATCGGTGAGCAATTACCAATGTTTTTGGTGCGAAGTGCTTCGTTAGAATGGCTAACAGCTCTTCAAAAGGTACGTCACCTGGTGTCTTCGGAGAGCAGAGTGATCGAAGCAAGGCGTATGTGGAAGGTCCACACACGCTGCAGAAAACGGCCCGCTTCACTACGTTGTCCACGATCCCGTTCGCCAAAAGGAAGAACCCGAGTCGCTCAACGTACTGCGGCCAAGACTCCGGTTTCGATGTGTCGAACTCCTCCAGACGTCCAAGTGCCGGTCCTGGTCCATTCTCTTTCGTTGCCATGCTCCTTGCCGTTGTTTATCCTCGTCGCCAAATGTTATGTATGGAGGCCAACGCTACATCACAGCAAACTCACATATTTAATAAAGCAGAAAAGATAGAATAGACTCGAACCGCAGCATGCTCCAGAGTCCCTGCTCGTGCTGCTCTCCGGTCCGCGTGGCAGGCTCGCGTATCGTCGTCTTCCTGCTCACGCGGTAATACCCGCGATACTACAGTTACGACACTTGCGAGCCAAATGCCCTTGCTTGCCACACTGGAAACATTTTGCTTTCTGCCATTTACAGTTGCTACTGCTGTGATTGGCATTACCGCAGCGTTCGCAGCCTACTGGTGAATGCAGTGATGTCCTGGCAGCGGGAGGCATCCTCTGCTGACCCTTCAGTGTGTGTACTTCGGATGGCCCACTTTCCCGCGATATTTTTTGTGCGTCGGCTTCTGCAGTTTCTGCTGCCACGGCTAGTGCTTCGGCGTCCTGCAAGCTCAGCTCTCGTTTGGCCAGCAACTGTTTCTGCACATTCTTTGATCTGACGCCGCAAACTATTCGGTCTCGTAACATCCTGTCCAATGTCGTCCCGAAGTTGCAGTTATTAGCAATTCTTCTTATTTCCACTATGAATGCGTGCACTGATTCTCCTTCCTCTTGGCATCGATTGAAAAACTTGAAACTCTCCGAAATCTCATTTGGTTTCGGGTCGTAGTAATCGCTCAGAGCACGGACCGCTTCGTCGTACGTTAGCGAATTTGGCTTCCTGGGCGCCACCCTTCCGCAAAGCACTTGTATCGTACTTGTTCCCAGCGCTGACACCAGCAGAGCCCTTTTCTTAGCATCATCCACCACATCGTTGCCTTCAAAATATGACTGTATCTTCACGAGGTAAGCGTTCCACTTATCTTGTTCGTCGTCAAATAGACCCCTTTCGAAAGTCACGTGACAATTAAAAAAAAAATATGATCCACTGCACAATGGTGGAATAGCCGACCCAGCGGAAGGCGCAAGTAGCGCGAGCGGGTAGCTCCGAGCCGTGCTCCCGCTGCACGAGGGTTCGTGCGGCCCGGTCGCAATCGAACACAAGAAGCTCGCCCTTGTATCCGCCATTGTGCAGGGATTCTACACCTACCAATAGAGGGCGCAATTTCGAAAGGGGTCTCCTGCGTCACCAGATACCGTCCCTGCCGTTGTCTGTCCATCACCCGCCTCTTGGTCCATGTGCTTGAAACTCGTCGCCACTGTTACGACGTGGCAGGGCCCGTCGCGAGTAAGACAGGCGTCCGGTGGTGGCTGAACGACTCCGAGGTTTATCTCTGCTCTGAAGAAGACGAGGTTCGAACGCCACGTGCCAAAGAAAAAAAAACACACTATCAAAAGAAAAATAAAATATACGCACGTGCTTTGGCACGTGATGAACATGATTACAAAATACACAAACAAAAATGTTCGTAGAAAACAATAACATGTGGCTGCGTTTTCTACAGGAAGAATTACCAAAGGGATAGACACGTCTTTTTCTCTATAAAGACATTGCCTCAACGTTGAGTTTTGTGAACAGTAACGAAGTGACCTCTTCATTCCACCCGACGACCACAGAGAGCCCCCAAATTGTGGCAGGACCCATCACACCAAAAGTCATAAGTTACTACAAATAAAAAAAAAATACGGAAAATAATGTTTTTATTATCCATATACCAAAATAATGCCATTTCCGAAAACGAACATCGTAGGTGAGTTTCCACCGCATTCATCAAGATTCCGATGAGCTTTTCTCCGCGTCGGTCGGTCTTGCGGTGGGATTTTCTTCTATTAGCTATTTTCCGAGATTTGTAACTTCGGCATGGATCTGAACCTTTTTTATATCGGAACTGCAGAAGATATCGCACGGGCCTGAAAGACGATGCTGGTTTTCAGCCATCAGATTTTTACAAAGTGAGACACCTAAGGTTCTGTTGCGCACTAGAAGGTCACACGCACCTACACCGGACATTTCATCGAACGCCGTTTCATTGAATGCGTCATAGGTTTCTGCAATAAAATTTGATAATTTCTCATTGTCCTCTCGTACGACAGACGCCTGGATGGCACGACCGAGGACAAGCCGGCATGGGGTGTACGCAAGCGGATGGATTCGGGTTCCGCCACCCGAATCCATCCGCTTGTTTCGTTTTGTTTAGTTAGCAATGTTTTTTGGCCGGCTATTAGGATTTTTTGTTTAAAAATACCGGCCAATTGTTGTAAATGAACGTTTCGGTACGAGACGACCACTTTGTCGATGAAACGGCGTTCGACGAAATGTCCTGGAACCTACGCGTTTGCCGTATTTTTTCCTTCGGGGTTATTTTCCCGATTATTGCTTTGCTCGACGACAACTCGAGCACAGGTTTGTGCCCCTCCCCCTTTATTTTTCCCCCTAAAGAGCAATTGGCACTAAACACAAAAAAGGTCCAGATCCTCGATATGCCATATAACGATGCCTACCCTAGCCACAAACCAGTGGACCCCCTCTAATAGACCGACCTCACCAAGCGTTCACGCATGCGTGAAGCCGACAAAAGTTTAGTTCACAAGAAGCAGGTGGCAGGGTCCGAGACGGCTCGTGCCGTTACGTGCTTTTCACGCGCAGAGTTCCAGCGAGGTTCGGGCACGTGCTGAAATACTAAAGTTCCCTCGATGCATTGCGGCAGCGGTGGCGTAGTCAAACTGCCTGGTGAGATGGGTCTGTTCTCTTTGAGAGTTGCGTTATCCCCAGCGCAAAGAAATTGGGATCATACAATGTTCGTCGTTTCGTCACCCTTTCTTTGTAACAACTCGCAGGTTTGTGGAAACTTCAACTCCAACTGAGAGTGAAGTTGGAAGCCGTCCGCGCCAATATGATGCCTCTATTAGCCGCGAGAACGAGCTTGAAATCAGTGTAATGATTGGTTGCTCTATCCCCGCCGTGACGTCACGGGTAGACCAGCGGTTTTGTCCCCGGGAGATTAGGATCGCACGAATAAAAATATAGGCACTCTGGCACTGTAGGCACGATAATTTTTGCCTTGCAAGAATAAGGCAAAAATTATCGTGTAATATACTATCAGCCAATACTAAACCGTTTCCGAAACGGCTAGGCAAAGAAATGATCTCGTCAGGTCACTATTGGAAGTAATCGGAACACGTAATTATGGAAGGTATTGTTTTAATAATTTTTGTAAAGCATAACTTTGTGACACTAGAACTACGCTTTGAACAGTAGGTATTGGGGAGGAGGAGCGACCGTGACGCCCCAAGCGGTTAACTTTAGAACTACACGGATGGGGACAACAAATACAATGACTCAACGCTCGGCCGACATAACCGAACGCGGCGTCAGCGTTCGGCTGGAGTTCGTGTTCTCCGGTGAGGGGGAGGAGGGGCTCTTTTGTTTCCACTCCGGCCTGCATGAACAATGCAGCATGCACGGTCCCAGCTCAGCACAAAAGCCGAAGTGGGTCAAGCTCGCATTCTCTGAGGATAGATCCGGCACTTAACGTCGCTTCGTCGATTGTTAGTATTTTTTGCATTAAACTGTGCCCCGCGCTCTATTGTAGAAGATGACATGGACATGCCCATAAGGCCTCTAAGCATGTGCACAGGCCTTGTGTTAAGTAAACACCGAGTACGGGGACAACAAACGGGTCAGAGCGCCCCCTATAGTTCGATCTCCTGCCCAATAGAGCTTTTCCGCTTACTCTCGCCCCCGACCGCCAAGGATTCCGAGTCAAGAGGTCCAACGCGTCAAAAGGTCACCCGTTGGACCTCCTGACCCGTTGGACCTCTCGACTCGCCGTCGATCTCTTGACTCGTTGGACCTCTTGACCCATATTGGATCTCTTGACTCGTGCCTCCATGTGTCAAGAGGTCCAACACGTTTCATGTCTTGGTGTGAAATATGTACAGACAAGAGGTGTGAAATAAGTACAGACAAAAAAAAGAAGAAAAAACTACGAGAGCACTTAAGCTTTTTCTTATGATGTGAGAATGCGTGGGCACTAGGTTTGCCCGAGTTGTGTTGCCGCAACGGATAGCGCACTAGTTTCAGGATCAAGAGGGTTTAGGTTCGAAACCAGGCATAGGTTTGAAACTAGGCTGAGGTTAGAAACCCGGATGGTTTTGTGCTCACCTGACCAGATAGGTCACATGACCAGGGAGATCACGTGACTAGAGATATCACGTGACAGAGTTTTTTTGTTTATTGTGTTGGACAAGTCACGGATTTTGACGACGGATTTTGCCGACGGCTTTTTCGCTGACTGAGCCAGGTAATGCTCACGCATTAAAAAAACAGACAACAGAGATGCTAACAAAATAAGCCGGGAAAGAAAAATGCCGGAAAAAGAGCAAAAAGTTAAGCTGTGAAGACTTCCACACGGCAGGGGGGATCTCACGAACACGGCTTTGATACATCGTTTCTGGCCGGTGATGTAATCAGTGTTCGTGCGTATGACCCGTGATTTGCTTGGTTTCTGAAGCGACAGATACGCGCGCGCTGGGCTGTGGAGATCGCATTCTGAGCTCTGGATTTTTCAATACCGATAATCATTGTTGTTATAAACTCTCAAGCTTAGAGGAACATTGGTTTGTTGGGGACCTGCAGCCCTGCAGGGCTGTGGGCCTTTGCTTCTCTACCCCTGACCACAAAGTCGTAAATCTGCATCTGCCGTGCTGCTCTCCCCCGCGAATATTGAACACGTCACCGGAAAGATCTTAACATTCCACGGTTTGAGATGCCTTTTTTGTTAGGTAGTGACTACTTCGACATCCGAGTTCAAAATGATTGCAAAACTACTTTGAACACATCTTTCGTCACATACGAAAGATATGCTCATAGTTATTTGCTATTTCGACGTCTACTATCACACTAAAGCATTCTTACGGCGATCGACGTCAAGATAACTTAAGATTTTTTTTTTATTTTTGTGACATTATTTTTAGAGGTTGTAGTAATTGTTTAAATTTGTTCGCGTCCCGTCAAAATAGCTTCCTTGATATTTTGAAGTCCTTGGTCTTCGAAGAACTTGAAGAGACAGTTTGCACTGGCGCAGCATGGCATGTAAAGTTAGTCATTTTTTTATTTGCCATGGCCTAACACTGAACACACTAGATCTATCGGCTTCAGAGATCGACGTGCTTTCCGACACGAACAGTTCTTCAATCGACTTCAATCTTTATGACCCAATTTTCTAAAAATGATTGAAAAGCTAACTCACCATCTTACAATTCCACCCGACTAACACATCGCGTAATGTCAACTAAAAATAAATTATATCGACAGACAAGTGTTAGGTAATTCGTGTCAAAAATGCTTAATTATGAAATGTTCTCTTTCATGGTTTATTTCACAGCATTTCCAAAAATAAAGTGCAGTAAAGGAGTTACATATCGCTATATTTGTGGCTGCTCCGTGCTTTTGAGTAAGCCAACGGCCCAGATTAACCCGCTAGCTTGCAGCGGTTATAACGTTTCAAGGAGACAATGCTCGCATTCATTTGCAACACTCTATGTGACGCCAAGTGACGTAATTTGGGCTCGTTTAAAGACGTCCTCCAATGATATTTGAGCTTCTTCCCATGTTGTGTTATTTACCTCTTTAGTGATTCGGTTGACTCAGTGAATAAAAACTAAAGCATAAAACAATAGAGCATCATATTTTTAATAGAAAATACGAGAACCCGGGACTGGGCAAAGTTACCCAAGGAAGTATTTGCGATCACAAATACTGAGATGCATGAAAGGGAAGGCTAAACGCGAGATGCTGAGGTACATTTGTATTTTATATCTTGAGAATTTGAGAGAAACTTCCGTAGAAATGGCATAAATGTGTCCTAGAACAGACAGACTGGAACACAGATACTACGTTCTACAAATCCAAAATATGTCGCCAGGCACTATTCATTATTTAAAGGGGGGGGGGGGGGGGGGGGTGCAACGATTTCAAGATTAAAAGAATTTGCATCTCGTCATTTTTACGTTGTTTATCGTGTCCCGGAGGATAGAGAAAGCATCTTCTTAATTAAAAAAATGTCGCGATTTCGCTGCATGATCGCAAAGCAAAAGTCGAGCTTTTTCCCCCACCTGCAGCCGCAAGTGGCAGCCGAGGGAACTACGGCGAAAAGATTACCTGACCTCGCTCGGCTCTAAGCTGCAGCATAACGCCCGGTAGTGTCAGCAGAGAGAGGGAGAGGAAGCGTCCTCGTCCTCCGAGGGAGCACACGGGAAGCTACACGGCACCCCAGTTATGTCACTAGGAGGGGTACCAGGGGGGCTATGCTCGACAAATGTTTCGTTTCTCCTAAAAAGAAACGGAAGTGACGGAAGTGACGATATCGCGCCTGATTGGTTAGAGGCTCAAATGACGAAAATTGCCTTTTTCGTCATTTGAGCCTCTGACCAATCAGACGCGAATCGTCACTTTCGTCACTTCCGCTTCTTTTTAGGAGAAAACGAAATATTTGTCGAACATAGCCCCCCAGGTGTGACCCTGAAGGCTGGGAGTGAGTTGAGGGGTGCCAGAAATGCCAATCTATCTTTTTTTTTTTTATAACAAGGACACGCAGGCGAAATCGGTTTTCTGTTCTTTACTTCAGAAGTCTCAGAGGGCAACTTCCACAAATATTTGACAGAAGTCCGGAAATCATTGCACTCCCCCCCCCCCCCCCCCCCCCCCCTTTAAAGGGTAACTGCAAAGAAAAAAAAAAGTGTATTTTTAAACAACCTAAATGGGACAATCATGTCACAAAACAATTTTTCCGCCAAGAACAAAATTTTTTACAGCAATATTTATTACGCGAGACTGATTTTAGTTTGCGGCTATTTCGTCTGTTTTAAATCGCGCGCCACAAAGTTGAGTGACGTATGACAGCCACTCCGCGCGCGCCGAAAGAGCGGGAGTTTCAAAAGTGGAGACGTTGTGACTCTGACTAAATTACATCCTGGGGTGTAAATATTGCTAGAAAACATTTGTTTTTGCGCGGAAGATTTGTTTTGTGACATGCTTGTCCCATATAGGCTGTTTAAAAAAACACTTTTTTTTTCTTTATATACATATATACATTGTGGCAAATAGTATCTGTCTACTTGTCGAAAATAGCTATGTAGTAGTTGTATTGTCCAAAATCATTCAAAAAGGTCAAACAGTCAGTAACCGTCACAAGCAGCCATTAATAGCAATATAATTATAAACAGAGAATATAAAAATAAGGCTCGATGGACCTCTTGACGCGTTGGACCTCTTGACTCGTTGGACCTCTTGACTCGTTGGACCTCTTGACGCGTTGGACCTCTTGACACAAATTGGACCTTTCGACTCGTTGGACCTCTTGACGCGTTGGACCTCTTGACTCAAATTGGACCTTTTGACTCGTTGGACCTCTTGACTCGGCTGTCACGTGGCTATTGGACCTCTTGACTCGTTGGACCTTTTGACTCGTTGGACCTCTTGACCATAAGCGACCGCCAAGTAGGCATATCTGGTATGGGCGACGAAAAAAATATCAAAACGTTTCAACCTGCAAGTAGTAAAAAAATAGAGGGGAGGCAAAACGAGAATGTGTGACGGTTACGTTTATGTCCTAAATTCCTTCTATCGGCGTGGCGACAGGAAAACAATGTTTTCGCCCATACTGGAAGTGACGACAATTCAAGATGGCGGCGCCCTTGCGAAAAAGGTCTATATAAGACGCAACACTATCTAAACTTGTGGTTATTGATTTTTTGGCACTTCGGCAGTACAACATAAAGTTCTGATTCCGTGCCATTTAGACATCGCACACCGATTTAGAAATTGGGGTGACCGTTGAAATCCGGTGCTCTAGAAAAAAAAAAAAGATGTGGTTGTGTTGTCTTAGTGTTAATTGTTTATTCTTTCTTTATCCATCACTTGAACCAACACGCTCTTCTCCCAAGTATAAAAAAAAAGTTGTGACCCTAATGGCTGCTGACGGTATCGTGAACTGGTTCATTTCGTTTCTTTTTGCGCACAAGGAGATCAGACACTTTTTAGAGTGAGTAATTTTATTTTTCAAAGCACTGCTTTATGAAAAGTAAGCTCTTAGGGCCGCTATTTAGTACGCAACGCCATTCTGACTTGTGGTAGATTATTTCGCAGCATTACGACACGACACATCGCATATTTCGTTTTGTAATGATGATATGGCACATTTCGTTTTTTTTTTTTTGTAATGACGATATGAACAGTCTACATGCTATTTGGAAATCGTATCGTACGAAAAATCTCGGAACTCAAAATAGCCGAAGAACCGAGCCAAATGAATCCAAAGTAGAGGCAGTGAAATGAGGCTGTTTCAGAATCGAAGAGGTCGTGTGGGCGTCTTATTTTAAATCAGGCGATTAACGCAAAAACAAAACACAAACTGTAGTTACACTAATAAATCAATTGAATATACATCATTACACAGAAGTGTCTCGAACGGCTTCTGTCTGTCGTTTGCCTCGTTCCGCTCGTGTAGTTCCAATCTTCTAGTTTCTCGTCGTAAATTTTCTGGTGAGCGTAAAATTCTTTCCAATCTGCAACAGAGGCGTTCTCTAACCGCGTTTTTTTTTTTTTTTTTTCCTAATCCGGTAAGAATGGGACAAAGGGCCCCCTTCGCGATGGCCTCGGAGGCCCACAAAGCCATTCTCGCAGCTTGCAGGGCGGAGGGACGGGATGGCTTTCAGGGTCAAGCCGTTCGCTGATAACCGGAACAAAAAGACAAGCTTTTTCTTTATTTTTGTTTTGAAATGGCACTATATCGCGAAAGCAGGTGAGTACAAAGGCTTCCTCCCCAGAGCCATCTGGATTCCGGAAAAGTTCCTATCGGAGATGAAATTCTCCTGAGCACTATTAGCCCCGAGAGCGAACACAAGCGTCGCTGTGGTCGGCCTTCCACGATTGGCCGAACGCTGACTATGACGTAAGAAAGGGGATTATCATCGACGGAAATAAGAGGAATGAAAGAACTTTAATTTTGACGGTGTTGGCAGTGTTCCTTTAAGAGCGCAATGATTTCAAGCTTCCACCATGCTATTTACAAACACCATCGAACTTGTTGTTTGCAAGGTAATGACGTAACAAGGGGGAACCATAAGAGGGCGCCACCACAACTTCTCGCCGCTAATAGGAGGTATTCACTGGCCGCCATATTTGAGGTCACTGTTTAGAGCGCATGCTCAGGACGAGCTTGCATTAATAGGCTGCCAAGACCGGCAATCTTGGTGGTGCAGAATGCACGTGGCGAAAGAACTGTGGAAGCTCGCGTTCAGCACGCGCTCCGCAGCCGTGCACACAGCTATGGCCGCCAGTGAATACTCCCTATACACCTTTTTCGCATAACCTCAAACCAGCCAGTAACTGACGTACCCTCGACCTGGTGCATTTTTGGATTGCCCGCTGACACAGGGTATGGAACCGCCTAGGGTATGGGCGAAAAGGATTAAAAACGGACGTCGTGCATGAGTTAGTTCCGAGTGCTCCTTTTTACCGTGCAGCAATTTCCGAAAATCTACGGTTGTCTGGCTACCACTGCGTGGTCGTCGGATGGATAAATAATTTTAAAAAGCATAAGAGCAATAGCAGAAAGTGTGTCATGTGCACAAGAAGCTGCAGCGCGAGTGTGGCTGCAATGTTATCGAGCTTCGCATTTTCCCCAAGAATCCTTATTTATGAAGTCAGTCGAATGCGAGCTTGAATCACGAGAGATTCGTATCACACTCAATGTCACGTTTAAGCTCGCAACCACTTCGTTTACGACAAAATGACCGATTTTAATTCCCGGTGCAGGTGGTCCAAGTAGGTTATCACTGCAAGCCCCATGGTATGTGAAATTTATAAAAAAAAGTCTACATGCCACCACTCAAGATGGAGCTATCAAATGCCGAGAGCTTACCTGCATAGACTACATTAAACGGCTAATATATTCTTTCGTTGTGGAAACTCAATCAAACACCCCACCGTCTTCGTCGTCGTTCTCTCGAGGAGGCAAGGTGATGGCCTGTGAGTAGCCAGCTGGATTCAACCGGACAAGCTCCTACCAAGTTATTGCAGCCCACCATAGCCAAGTCTAGCCAAGTTCCCCCCATACCCACACCGTTGCCTACCGAGATAGCTGTGCTGCCAGAACTAGCCGGTATTTCTTTTTCTAAGCCGCTAGACGGCGTCGTCAGCGCCGCAATTCTCAAGATAGCGGCGCCGTTAAAGAAAAGGTCTATAGCCAGCCGGCAACAGCCAGGCTGCGCCGGCAGAGTGAGAGCCCACGGTTAACCTAGAGCGCACATGAAGGCTCCCTAGGTTAACCCTGCCTCGTAACTTGGCAAAGGGTAAACGATAAGCCCCACATTGCGTGCCGACGGCTTCTACGTGCTTTACGTATGCGAGACCAACGCACAGATATTAGACAGTTTTAGTATAGCGTTGCTGGCTCTTACGTACGCAATACGCAATAGTATAGCGTACGCTAAAAATGACCTGCTCGGACCGAATTTAGTTGTGCGTTACGTTTTCGAGTGAACACCGCGCATGATCTTGGTTAAATTTGCTAGAGCCGGAGAATTCCGCGTGCTTATAGCGCAACCATGCTCCTGGAAAGAAATATTTAAGATGAAAACGTGTCCAATCATTTTATTTCAAATTAAACCAAGCCGCAGCTGCCTCGTCAAGCGCGCTTTTCTGCGGGGTATACAGAGGCTACGAGTGCGTAGCCAAATTCGATCACGGAGCCTCCGTCAGTCGTCCCGTGGAAACGGCAGCTTTTATCAATGCTACCGCGGAATGAAATTCATGACCTACTGATGTCCAGTGCATAGCGGCGAGAACTTCGGCGATTTCTTTTAGAATCGTTCGTCCGTCGGCGATGAACTGTGCGAATAGGCTTAGCGTTGAGCAGATCGCAGCGTTGACGCACATTGCGAGCGGTGAACATTGTCACTGTGCACTCCTTCAGCTGCACGGCGAACTGATTCGACCGCGGTAGGTCCCAGAAAGAATTGCCGAGCTGAACACCACGCAATTTCACGTAACACAGAACTTCGAAAACACCACGTCGCCCTTGCTGCGCCAGTCGAGGTAACCGCCATCTTGAAACTGGCGCTCTCGTTGGGTCCGAGATCTCTCGAGAGCGTCCCGCAAGGCCCGCTAGCCCGCCACGCAAAATCCCCAGCGTTGCGTGCGTACGCAATACGCTAGCTCTTCTATTGCGTTCTGCGCACGCGCACTCCCAACCCGCAATTTTATTGCGTACGCAAGGCTTTAGCGTACGATCCACTAAAACTGTCTATTGAAGCATGACGCAGCGAAAAGCCTGATACTACTACTGAGTAAAAGCGCACTCCAGTGATACGTAGTCACGTTCCGATTGGCCCGCCAGGGCCGTAGCTTCCGCCGTATCTGGCATGTTACGCGATCACGGGTCCCTCGGATACCCAGTATTTCTTGCTTCAGGCACTGGGCTAAGCGGCGCCACCAGAGTAAAAGCTCACGTTGAACAATGCAGCCGCCACTCCCAGGCGTACCCAATGTTTCTTGCTTCAGTCGCTAAATAGCGCCAAACCCAACAGCATTGCAGGTTGCCTAGGCCCAAACTGGAAACCGGAACAGTCGCTTTTGTCGTGACCTGAAAGACCTGTTGTCCTGGTGAACCTTGACGAGATAAGCGGTAACATTCCTTTTGTCCGAGATATGAATGAGAACTGCTGCCCTAAGCTCGCCAAACACAATGTGGGGGCCGAAGTTGACGAAGCACAGCGATTGGACAATCACGACGATGACTTCGCGATTTTGTCGCCGACGTCCAATCGGCGCGCTCCGCGAACTTTCGGCTCCGACATTGTGTTTGACAAGTTTAGGGCCCCTGGGGTGACCTTTTTTGAAGACCATGCCCTGTGCACTGTCTAAGCTTAATAGACCGATATCACCATTAGTTGCGCGACGCCATCGCTGCCGCGGTGCATTCTGGTATCTGTAGTTCTCCCCAGTTTTCCGGCCGCATCAATGCGCGTTGTACGTCGGGCGTATGGACATTTTCGATTAAGCACGAAACTTTTAATCGGGTGTTTACTCACAGTTTTCAATGGGTGGCTTCATCTGCTGTGTGCCAGGGTGCTACAATAACATCAGCGGGCAAAAAGGCTCGGATTTTATGTCTTCCCGAAGGAAAGCAGCCCCCGAAAAGAGCGAAGAAAGGTAAACAGAGCCGGACAGAGCCCTGCAGGAAAAAAAAACGTTTTTCGATTTATTTTGTGATGTGCTTCCTAATTTATATCCACCTTATTGTAAGTAAATTAAAGAGTGTAAGATTACAGGGCATGAGACATAGTAGGGCGTGCCGAAGTGTTCCGTACGTTGGAATCTCTCTGAGCACTCGCTCCGTAGCGATTTATTCGTTGGTCTTTCTGCCCTGCTTTGCGGCGGCAGTTTATAGTAAATTTTTTGCTCGATGTATTTTGTTGGTTATAACTGTTACAGCGACGTCATGTTTCAAGCACAGCTGTGCTTCAAAAGATCAGTACAATCACCAAAAAATGAGCAGCGATTACCGATATGCATCATTTGAAATAAAACTACTTTTCCGAAAGCAGTTTTCATTTTGTCTTCAAACGAAACGTGAAAACAATGCATACTGCAATTTAGAAGTGCAACACTTGCCGCCAGAAAGGTAGCAACCGAACTTTACCCACCAACTCTGGTTCGTGGTTGCTTTCGCCAACATCGGCTTTGGCTTGGGGCCAGGCATTTACGTAACGCGTTACTAGTAATGAGTTACATGAATCTAGTTACTTTTTTCGGTAACGAGTAACGTACTTAGTTACTTTTAAAACAAAGTAACGAGTAATGGTACTTCGTTACTTTTGAGGAGTAACGTGTGCAGCACTGTTTGAACAGCCTCCTTTTAGTTCGAACCTGAGAATGCGTTTATTGCGACAAAAGCAGATGGGCAACCCAAAAAATAACTTAACAGTATGAGAGTATAGCCAGGTTTATCGCTGAAAAGGTAAGTCGAACTTTACAGCTGGGAATGTCCTTCACCTAGTGAACACAATAAGGTTCGTAGGTTGAACCTTCTAGGATCGTGTACAAACCGAATGGAAACCCGAAAGGTTACCAACGCGGGAAGGCAGAGAACCCATTGTCGAATTCGAACTTTAGAAGAGAGAACAAACAAGAGAGGGGAATACCAGATTCACCGGCTCTTCCCGAAGCCCGTTCCTTCGAGCGCGTCAGTAGAACGACTCTTGAGCGTCGCCGGAGATGCACTCTCCAGGAAACGGGGCAACATAACTGATGAAAACTTCGAGGCAGCTACTGCTTAAGTGCAACGACTACTGAAAAGAAAACAATAAACCATGAAACAAAAGCAGTGTATATTTGGTCGTCAAAGTAACGAGAAAAGTAACTCGTTACTTTGGAGGTAAAGGGATGCGTTCCCTTTGAGGATCGGTGACGAGTAACGGATATATTTACGTTTTGAGCGAGTGACGATGTAACGGTATTTAGTTACTTTTTGGGGGGGTAACGTGTACAGGTCTGCTTGCGGGGAGATGACGTTAGAACAGTGCTGCCCTCCGACCTGCCTGTTCTCTTTTTTCTATTACACGCTAGGTACAGAAGAAATGTTTTTTTGAAACTTGAGACGTCGGAAAGGACGCGCGTTCTGTACGCCAGACTTTTTCTTTTTTTTTTAGAGCCGTTATTTCTTGTGTTTTTCGAGTCGTTTGGCTCGCTTATGAAGCGCATCCTTTGGTACGTCAGAAAGTGTGGCAGCAGTGCGAAGGGTGTTACGCTGTTCCTTAACACTTTCGAGAGCTTTCTTCATGTCACATTCATACTATGAAGCCCTTGTTGTTGTTGTTGTTGTTTGTTTTTCTTTTTTTACGTTTGGGCCATCCTAGACACTGGGAGAAAAAGAACATGGCTCAGGAGCAAACAGGAGACTCGCGCATCCTTGACATGCGCGTCATAGAATGCCAGATTGTCGCGTTTTTCCCCACGCGTATTTCGTTACGTAAATAATTATTTCGTTAAAAAAAAAAGCAACTACAGATGATTCAAACTTGGTACGCATAGAGCTAATAAAGCGTACCAATAAAATGGCAGGTGAACTTGGAAGAATAGTCGGTACCAACCGGGGTGCACGTCTCGAAGCGAAACCTCGCGCTGTATTTTGCGCCGTTTTGGCGGGAAAAAACGCGTCAACCTCAACTCCGCATTTGTTTTCTTCGGAACACTCTTGTCGGCAGCTCTCATTTTTTCCAAACTCAAAGCGTAGAGTAATATAGTGATACGTAGGGAGTGGCCACTAAAGCCCTATCGCGGGTCAGCTGTTAGGATTCACAACACCCGCTGGCTGGCGCAGTGCTGCCTAATTATTTATACATTCGTCATATTTGTACCATTAAGAATAGTTCTACTTTATTTTAAAAGTTTCTAAAATTATTAGTAGCTTCCAACGTTTAAAAATATATTACTACTGCGACTGGGGCTTTAGCAAGGCGCACGACTTTGGACGCAGTAACCATAACGCCACAACCAAGTTGACGGGGGGCGGATGCGGCGTGCTGTCTTCGTTTCTCGACGTTTTTTCTTTGGGGGACAGCGTTTCAAGCATCTCTTTAGCATCAGCTCCGACACCGAAAGGCTTTTTTTTTTATGTTTCCCATAAATTCAAGCGAGTTGACGCTACATACAATAAGGTGTTGCTTTGAGCGACGCTTTCAATTCACGAGCATGCATGCGTGCATTACAGGTTTGCTTAAAGCGTCGGCTCGCTCTCATAGCTCCTCCTTTGTTCGCACTTACGGTGAAATGCAGTACACAGTTGCACGGACGCCTGCAGAATAGTTCTTTTTGCTACGGTTGTGTTTGTGGTCACAATAAATATTTGGGCATTACCCAATAATCTTGTGTACCATTATGTTAAAACGCCCGAGACTAGGTGTGAAAAAACCTTGACACAACCAAAAGTAGAAGAAACAGGAAAAGAAGTCAGCCGGACGACTGACTTTTTGCCTGTCTCTTCTACTTGTGGTAGTTTCAAGGTTTTTTCGCACCCAGTCTCGGGTGTTTTAACATAATGATAAACTTACATCCAGCTCACCTCCTCCCTCACTGTGTTATCTTGTGTCGTTGTTCCATTATTTTTTTTTTTTTTTTAGTGAGGCGGTTTTATTTTTATATTGCATATTTTACATGGTTCGTCGTTTCCTCTGATATTTAGAATTCACACGTGCGTTTGAGCAATCGATTGCTACGTAAATTCAAAATTATAATCAGTCACGGCAGACTAAGTGGCGCAAACTACCACCTAATACGAACGTAATCACTGATATCATTTATCCACCCATTCAGATAGCAGCCATCAATGTCTCTAGCCATGTAGTGAACGGAAGCGCCTAACCAGGAAGCCAAGACCAACTTCACAACAGCCGCTAGGTGCGCAGACAGACGAGTGACCCGCTGGGGCCTATGGGAGTGGCCACTCTTTACGTTACACTATATTACTCTCTACACAAAGTGTATAGGTCACGGCACCCGTCCATGAAGTTTGAATGTACTCCGATTGCTTGTCCAGGATATGGATGGCGCAAAACACAAACTGTCGGATTTTGACCCGGATCTCATTTTATCTCACCTTACCCTACACCTAAATTTAGGTGAAATGTAGAAATGCTGTTGAAAATCACGAGCGAACGCGAGTGTCGCTGTCGTCAGCGGCGTCCCAACTCCTGGCTGACAAAGCTTTCGTGCACTGTCACGCTGGAGAGCGGCCTGCAGAGGAACAGGCGTCTGCCACATCCAGCGCCGCTGGTGAGACTCCGCCAAGGATCGCGACCGGCGACAGCGTGATACTTCCATGGCGTCATTGGGCGGAAATAGAGGGACCACTTTTCCGGACGCGGTAAACACACCAGTCAGAGACGCGTTCCAGCATCATACTACTGGGTGATTCAAGGAGCGGTCCAAGCTCTTTAAATCCACTGCAAAATTCGGTTTCTTAACCTATCGCGCTACGACTTTGTGCAGCAGTTGCCCACAGATGGTGCATTTTTTGTAAAATTTGCAAATAGCAAACTTACCTGAGGAAATAGTAAAGAAAGAAAAAGGCTTAGCTCCTATGGAAACGAAGAGATGTCACCGGTCATCACACGATACGGCGCCGTTTCGCACGGGAAGCCAAGAGATGGCGCAAGTGGTCGTGACGCCAACTGCCGCCAACGAACGAGCATACAGCGCCGAGAGCCGGCGTCTTTAGCAGACGATCTTTTCGACTCAGAAGCGGCACGCGTTCCGCAGGCGGCGACTGTCGCAGAAACAAAAACAGGCGCGGTAACAATGAACAGCAAAGCATACGACATAGGTAGCACGAAAAAAAACAGTCAAAATAACCCGACAAACCATTTTTTTAATCGATTATGTGTCCATTCAATGTGTTTTATTAATAAGGGTGATAAAAAATGCATTGGCAACTGATATCAAAAAAGCTCGCGCCGCCTTTCAGTCGAAAAGATCGTCTGCTAAAGACGCCGGCTCTCGGCGCTGTATGCTCGTTCGTTGGCGGCATGTTGGCGTCGCGACCGCTTACGCCATCTCTTGTCTCCCGTGCGAAACGGCGCCATGTTGTTTGAAGACCGGTGGCTTCGCTGCGTTTCCATAGGAGCAAAGCCTTTTTCTTTCTTTACTTTTTCCTCAGGTAAGTTCGCTCTTTGCAAATTTTACCAAAACAATGCATCATCTGTGGGCAACGCTGCACAAAGTCGTAGCGCGATAGGTTAAGAAACCGAATTTTGCGGTCGATTTAAAGAGCCTGGCCGCTCCTTGAACCACCCAGTATTGTGAACAATCAAGTGATTTCGCTATTGCAAGGGAATGTCAACGAACCTCTTCGCCTCTGCGGTTGAAGTAATAATTTGCGAATGTGGGTGTGGGTGTCTTTCGGCCGTTATCAACATTGATTACAAATCCGAAGTTATACATTGCTCCGTTTATTACATAGTCAGCAAAGGCAAACAATTTAATTTTGGCATTTTTAACTAAATGCGTGGGAATACGAAACTATTAATCCATGAATTAATCTATCAAAGGATGGCGATTAATCGGGCTTAAATGATTAATCGACGCCCAGTCCTAGTAAACAGCTAATAACTCTTCGTGCCTATCGTTCTGCATCTATTTTTCTCAGCTTATTCTCAAATTCTATCGTACTGCTAGCTTGCCTGCCCTCAAATGAGTAGCATCCCATATCGCCCTGTACACCTTGGTTCGGTGTTTTACCGTGTGCTCCCAGAGTCAATCTACCTACTCCACATCGCTTTATTCTTAGCCTTGTCTGGACGTCCAGTTTTATACACAAAACTGTGTTTGCAAAACTCGGGGTCGGAACCATAACTTCTTTCCAGATCTCCCTCACCACCTCATACCGGTTATAGTTCGAGAGTGCACTATTTTTCATTACAAATGCCTTTCTGTTGCCCTTACCAGCTACACATTTGGCATGCTCACTGAGGTGCTCTGTACCCTCGTTAACCCATACTTCTAGTAGATACTTGTATTTATTGACTTGCTCGACCTCTTACCATTGTAGCATGAGCTTTGCAATTCCGTCATCATTGAACAACATGACCGCTAATTTGTCACTACTGATTTCTAAGCCTAACCTGGGGCCCTCTGCGCCACATATATTCATAAGCGTCTGAAGCTCTATGTTGCTATCGGCCATTAACACTATATCATCAACATACATCAGACCTAGTTAGGGGTGTAATGACTGTTTGGTCTTTTGACCTTGCCTGTCGTATGAAATGTTAAACCCAAGATTGCATCTTTCTAACTTCTCCTCTAGCCCATGGAGATACATCATGAAAGGCAATGGTGACAAAAGGCATCCCTGACTAAGACCTCGTTTTATCTCTATTGGCTTTGTTCTCTTTTATTCCCATGTTATTAGTACCGTGTTTTTGGAAATATCCCTTAAGAATGTCAATATTCCATCGTAGTAGAGTGGTAAGCTGGGCGAGTTGGTAAACGTTGAACATGGTTAAAATTCGCGCACAAAAAGACAAGGACAAACAAGGAAGGAACACAGAACACAGACAGGCGCGCACTCACAACTCTGTTATATTTATTGAAGAGAAGAAAGATGAAACACGATTTTTACAGGGGAGCACGGCACCAGGGGGTGAACAGTTCAGTCACCGTCAAATGTTCGCAAGAAGGCAACTTCTTTTTCGCTCAAAGCTACCGACGGCTGACTAACGCAGCGATCGGCCAGGCTCAAGATGGTGAACGCCTCGAGCACCTCGCGCGTTTGTTTTTCTTTAAAGCGGCCAATGATTGATGTTTTTTCCAAAGATGGCGTGCGCGTACAGGTCTTACAATGCACCGAAAGGTGACCTCCTACAGTGGATGTTAAAGAAAGTTTGTGCTCTCGGAGCCGGTCATTTAGACACCGTCCGGTTTGTCCTACATAGCATCTTCCACAGGAAAGAGGAATGCTATATACAACGCCCGATGAACAGGGAACAAAAGGCCGCACATGTTTTTTGTGGCACGTGTTTTTTGATAAATTTTCTGCTTTTTGACGAACCTTAGAACATATTTGTCGCATTTTTTTAGGGGCTGATAGTACTACAGGCACACCATACCTACTTGCCGCTTGTTTTAGATTATGCTATATTTTGTGTAGGTATGGCATAACCACCACCCGGTTTTTGTCAACGGGGCGCTTAGTTTTTTCACCACCTTTTACATTCTTTACCAGCGTACCTATCACTTCCATTAAGACCTGATTATGGAACCCTGAAGATTTTAGTCTTTCGATTTGGCCCAAGAAACTCCGATGGATGGCGTGGAAACATGACTTTTTTAGGGCTGAAGTGAGGCAAGAGATAGCAATGCCTCTCTTCACTACCTTAGAGTGCGAGGATGTGTAGTGAAGAATACCTTTTTTAGAACGTGGTGAGAATGACCAGCACAAGTGATCGGCGTGCAATGAGAGGAGAAGGTCTAAGAATTGCAACGCCCCTTCCTTAGGCTTCTCAAAAGTAAAAGTGAGCCCAAAACCGCACGTATGAAAAATGTCCATAATCATAGTAACTAAATCTTGATCCGCAGTCTTTTTGTACAGTAAAAGAAAATCATCTACATATCTGAAAACATTGGTAACAGGCGTGGACTCGATAGCTAAAGCAATAGCACGGTCGATTGTCGCGAGAAAAATATCACTTAAGGCTGGCGCGACACAAGACCCAACACACACTCCCGATTTTTGTAAAAATACACCGTTTTGCCATCCGAAAAATGTGGAATTTAAATAAAATTGCAGTAGTTCAAGAAAACTGTCTGTTGTCACCCCACTTGAGTTCCGGAAAGCAATTTCGTCTTGGGACTCAATGCAAGCCCTGACTGAGCTAGGTAAGGGGTCATGAGGAAGGGAATAGAAAAGGTCGTGTACATCTACGCTAAATGCACTGTGATTGGAAAATGCATTTGTCTTTAAGGTTTGAACAACAGTTTCAGAATTCTTAACCAAAAAGGGATCCTCAATCCGCAAACCGGAGAGGTGCTTTTGGAGATAGGCCGACATTTGCCGTTGCCACGCATCCCTCTCAGTAACTATAGCTCGAAAAGGACAGACTTGCTTGTGCGTTTTGGCACTAAAAAACACCTCAAGATGCAGTCCTTCGGCTTTTTTTATGCTGGCAGCCAACTGAGTCAACGACAAACTCTCGCAAATTTCTAAGGCCTGTTTCCTAACCTTCCTCGTGTCTACAACAAGCGGTCGAAAGTTCTTTTGCACGGCTGTACATGCTTTTTCATTGTAGATGCCTACAGGCATTATTACAAAAAAGCCTTCTTTATCGGATTCCAAAACACGTAGTTGATTGTCCACCAAAAAGTTAACCAGCGGTCTAGGATCCGGGGACTGGACTCGTCTCGAGGCAGTAAGAGTGTCAACACATTCGGAGACACAACGTGGTCTAACCTCTTCCTTTGTCCTGTACGCCACTTTTCTTGCCAAGGTTAGCAGCTCTGAAGGACGTAGGTCCGGTTGAATGCTAAACTTGGGGCCAACACCAAGGTTTTTTGAAGTTTCGGGGGAACCTCAATATCCCCAAGGTTGGTGAATCGCCCGAGACGCTGTGGCAGCTTTTTGCTTTTTGGGCAGGTTTTGCCCAACTCTCTGCCACAAAAACTCGGTGACGTTACCGATTGTCTTGCTCATTTCTGAAAACAGTCTCCGTTGTTTCTCAAGATTGCCCCCATTGACACCACAGGCAACCCAGAGGCAGTCCTTGAAGAACCGGGCCTGTCGCCAATACTCAGACCTTAAAATTCTGCAAACCGGCCCACCGAAGGTGTAAGAAAGCCACTCAAACCAAGAAGTTCAGTTGGACAGGTACCTTGTTTGATGTGGTACGATGCTACCCGGGCGCTGCACACACTTTGGGCTGCCAGGTTTACCAGAAGAATAGGCTTAGTGAAGGAAAGAGAACAGATGACAGAAGAAGAGCCCGATGTAGAAGAAATAAACTGTAGTAGAGTGGTAAGCTGGGCGAGTTGGTAAACGTTGAACATGGTTAAAATTCGCGCACAAAAAGACAAGGACAAACAAGGAAGGAACACAGAACACAGACAGGCGCGCACTCACAACTCTGTTATATTAATGGACCTTTTGGCGAATATGTGCTGCCACCTGTGGGGCGATGGGCGAACCTGAGGCGCACTGAGTTGGAGAGTATTTGTAGAGAAAACAACGTGCACGTTAGGCTTCTTGTGTGCTACCGGTTCGTTTTCTTTTTATTGGGGGGGGGGGGGGGGGGAGATCGGTGGCCGAGTGGGCTAGCGCACACCAGCTCGGAGCACGTGGAGCGAAAGCTCGCGCTGCAGAACCCAGGGATCCTGGGTTCAATCCCCACCCCTGCCCGTTTCGATCTGGATGAGCATCGTACCGGCGTGCGGTCGTGTATCACTACTGCGTGATGCACGTTAAAGACCCCAGGCTAGCGGTTGTACTGCACTGGCTAAATTGCTCATCTACAGCGAGTGACTCGTCGCAACTTTAAAATGGCTGACCAACGACTCGCTGTACAAATATCCACACAACCCCAATTATTACTTCTTTTTGGGTACACTCGCTGCTCTTAGAAGCATTTTGAGTCGCGAT
Organism: Ixodes persulcatus; assembly: GCA_013358835.2. Lineage (NCBI taxonomy): Eukaryota > Metazoa > Arthropoda > Arachnida > Ixodida > Ixodidae > Ixodes > Ixodes persulcatus. The sequence goes on from JABSTQ010009915.1 coordinate 206,112, forward strand.
GTCTCGGGATGAGAACATCCCGTTCGCGTTTGACGCGGACCACTGGGTACGTCATCCCCCGGACCGTACGAACCTCACCCAGGACCGCGTATGGAGCTACCTCAAAAAGGACAGTTCGTTCAGGCAAGCGCATCGGGGATGGTCCTTCAAAGAAGAAGGCTACACAGTTCACCGGCATGATTGCGGTGCACGTCGTAATCTAGAACGGGCGTCGTCAGTACGATGACTCGTGTTCACCTTGTTCGCAACATCAAAACTTGAGTCTCGACTCTCGATGGTCTCCAAGGCGCCCAAAGGCGAGAAATGCAAGATGGCGGATTGTTTGGAACTAGATACTCTCGAACCCAGGAGCATCAAGTACTCCGCGCATGCGCACCGCGTTTTTCTACAAAAGGTCCATTGAAGAGAAGAAAGATGAAACACGATTTTTACAGGGGAGCACGGCACCAGGGGTGAACAGTTCAGTCACCGTCAAATGTTCGCAAGAAGGCAACTTCTTTTTCGCTCAGAGCTACCGACGGCTGACTAACGCAGCGATCGGCCAGGTTCAAGATGGTGAACGCCTCGAGCACCTCGCGCGTTTGTTATTCCTTAAAGCGGCCAATGATTGATGTTTTTTTCCAAAGATGGTGTGCACGTACAGGTCTTACTAGAGTTCCTGTATAGGCTCCCTACGGGAGCCAGAGTTGCGCGTTTGATTCCACATGCCACGTGCCGCCCTCGCCGCTATTCGCCGAGATCCGATCACGTGAGGAGCCGTATCAAGTGTCGTGCAGCAAAGTAGACGTTGCACGCGCCCCGGCGTACGTTCCCCGGCTTTTGAGCGCGCCGCGCGCCTCGAACGCGCGGCGCCGCTATTCGCCGAATTCAGTCACGTGAGGAGCGGAATCCACATACCATGCGTGAACGCGCAACTCTGGCTCCCGTAGGGAGCCTATACAGGAACTCTAGGTCTTACAATGCACCGAAAGGTGACCTCCTACAGTGGATGTTAAAGGGATACTGAACCATAGAATTTAGTGTCCATAATAAGTGGCGCACGTTCTTTTCACGAGCCTGCAGCCGCCGGTGTGCGCGAGCACTCGCAACGAAAATGACGTCAAAGACCTCCATTCGCGCTTGAGGACAGTGAAATGCATGGGCTTCGGGCCAAAGGAGAATAAAGACAGGCTTTTCATCTCTACAAGAGCTAGCTACATGCTTGTTAGACCAATTAATCGCTTACCTTTTACACCAGACACCACTGTATAGATGAAAAACTTGTCTTTATTCTCCTTTCGCCCGAAGCCCATGCATTTCACTGCCATCTTAACCGCGAATGGAGATCTTTGACGTCATTTTTGTTGCGTGTGCTCGCGCACACCGGCGGCTGCTGGCTCGTGGAAAGAACGTGCGCCACTTATTATGGACACTAAATTCCTTGGTTCAGTATCCCTTTAAAGAAAGTTTGTGCTCTCGGCGCCGGTCATTTAGACACCGTCCGGTTTGTCCTACATAGCATCTTCCACAGGAAAGAGGAATGCTATAGACCTTTCCAAAAACGAGCTTTTGGCCGGTGCCATTTTGAGCGTTCGTGCGTATGGCGCGTGCTTTGCTCGCTTTCCGAAGCGACGAACATGCACGTGCTGGGCTGTGAAGATCGCACGCTGGACTGTGATTTTGTAAACATTGGAAAGGTCAATATACAACGCCCGATGAACAGGGAACAAAAGGCCGCACATGTTTTTTGTGGCACGTGTTTTTTTTATAAATTTTCCGCTTTTTGACGAACCTTAGAACATATTTGAAGCATTTTTTTAGGGGCTGATAGTACTACAGGCACACCATACCTACTTGCCACTTGTTTTAGATTATGCGATATTTTTTGTAGGTATGGCATAACCACCACCCGGTTTTTGTCAACGGGGCGCTTAGTTTTTTCACCACCTTTTACATTCTTTACCAGCGTACCTATCACTTCCATTAAGACCTGATTATGGAACCCTGAAGATTTTAGTCTTTCGATTTGGCCCAAGAAAACTCCGATGGATGGCGTGGAAACTGTGAAAAAGCCTGTACAGCTGTGCAAAAGAACTTTCGACCGCTTGTTGTAGACACGAGGAAGGTTAGGAAACAGGCCTTAGAACTTTGCGAGAGTTTGTCGTTGACTCAGTTGGCTGCCAGCATAAAAAAAAGCCGAAGGACTGCATCTTGAGGTGTTTTTAGTGCCAAAACGCACAAGGAAGCCTGTCCTTTTCGAGCTATAGTTACTGAGAGGGGCGCGTGGCAACGGCAAATGTCGGCCTATCTCCAAAAGCACCTCTCCGGTTTGCGGATTGAGGATCCCTTTTTGGTTAAGAATTCTGAAACTGTTGTTCAAACCTTAAAGACAAATGCATTTTCCAATCACAGTGCATTTAGCGTAGATGTACAAGACCTTTTCTATTCCCTTCCTCATGACCCCTTACTTAGCTCAGTCAGGGCCTGCATTGAGTCCCAAGACGAAATTGCTTTCCGGAACTCAAGTGGGGTGACAACAGACAGTTTTCTTGAACTACTGCAATTTTATTTGAATTCCAAATTTGTCGGATGGCAAAACGGTGTATTTTTACAAAAATCGGGAGTGTGTGTTGGGTCTTGTGTCGCGCCAGCCTTAAGTGATATTTTTCTCGCGACAATCGACCGTGCTATTGCTTTAGCTATCGAGTCCACGCCTGTTACCAATGTTTTCAGATATGTAGATGATTTTCTTTTACTGTACAAAAAGACTGCGGATCAAGATTTAGTTACTATGATTATGGACATTTTTCATACGTGCGGTTTTGGGCTCACTTTTACTTTTGAGAAGCCTAAGGAAGGGGCGTTGCAATTCTTAGACCTTCTCCTCTCATTGCACGCCGATCACTTGTGCTGATCATTCTCACCACGTTCTAAAAAAGGTATTCTTCACTACACATCCTCGCACTCCAAGGTAGTGAAGAGAGGCATTGCTATCTCTTGCCTCACTTCAGCCCTAAAAAAGTCATGTTTCCACGCCATCCATCGGAGTTTCTTGGGCCAAATCGAAAGACTAAAATCTTCAGGGTTCCATAATCAGGTCTTAATGGAAGTGATAGGTACGCTGGTAAAGAATGTAAAAGGTGGTGAAAAAACTAAGCGCCCCGTTGACAAAAACCGGGTGGTGGTTATGCCATACCTACACAAAATATCGCATAATCTAAAACAAGTTTCAAGTAGGTATGGTGTGCCTGTAGTACTATCAGCCCCTAAAAAAATGCGACAAATATGTACTAAGGTTCGTCAAAAAGCGGAAACTTTATCAAAAAACACGTGCCACAAAAAACATGTGCGGCCTTTTGTTCTCTGTTCATCGGGCGTTGTATATAGCATTCCTCTTTCCTGTGGAAGATGCTATGTAGGACAAACCGGACGGTGTCTAAATGACCGGCTCCGAGAGTACAAACTTTCTTTAACATCCACTGTAGGAGGTCACCTTTCGGTGCATTGTAAGACCTGTACGTGCACACCATCTTTGGAAAAAACATCAATCGTTGGCCGCTTTAAAGAAAAACAAACGCACGAGGTGCTCGAGGCGTTCACCATCTTGAGCCTGGCCGATCGCTGCGTTAGTCAGCCGTCGGTAGCTTTGAGCGAAAAAGAAGTTGCCTTCTTGCGAACATTTGACGGTGACCTGAACTGTTCATCCCTGGTGCCGTGCTCCCCTGTAAAAATCGTGCTTCATCTTTCTTCTCTTCAATTAATATAACAGAGTTGTGAGTGCGCGCCTGTCTGTGTTCTGTGTTCCTTCCTTGTTTGTCCTTGTATTTTTGTGCGCGAATTTTAACCATGTTCAGTATTCCATCGTCAACATCTAAACTTGTCATTATGTACCACAAATTGTCTGGCATGACATTGTCATTAGCCATCTTCATATCTAAGAATGCTAACCAGAGTGATCTACCTTCCTTTTCTGCTACCTGGACACACTGTGTTAATGAAAATAATTGTCCTCCAACCCTCTTTCTTTTCGGAACCCATTTTGCAGCTCTCCTAGCACATTCTCAATTTCTACCCATGCCTGTAATCTCTCCTTGATAATCTACATTGCCAGCCCGTAGACTACTGATGTAACTGTTATGGGACGATAGTTATGTCAGCTTTCTGCCCCTTTACCTTGTATATTAGGCTCATTCTGCTTAGCTTCCATTGTTTCCGGGCAGTTTCCTTCAAGATAATGCTACTTACTGCTTTCCTTAATGCTTCCTTACATTTGGGTTCTAGTTGTTTTATCAACTTTATTGATATACCATTTGCACCTGTTGATGCACCCGTTGGAACTCTCCTTTCTGTCCTTTCCCATTCTTCTTGACCGACAGCCTCAACATCAGTACTTCAACTATACTTCACAGGTGAGGCGTTTCGTATACGTATTTTTGCTGCTTGAACTTCTCTGTTATTACTGTTCCTATATATTCCATGCCTCGTCCCCTTCAAGCTGATTACCCTCAGGCATGACAATATACTTCTGCTCTAACTTTGTTTTATGACTTAGTGTATTACTTTACAATTACTTTGTAAAATATGCAATTAGTCCCTTACAAAATTACTAATAAATGTAAGGGATACAGGTAATTTCGTTACCTGTAACGGATTACGTACACGTCTGGTGTCGCCTGGTCACGTGATGCTATTTTTTCCGATGAACTTAGCAGGAAGACTGAGTTTATGCATAGAGCTCGTGACAGGTCACGTGACCTCAATTTTCCCGCTTAATTTAGCGGGGAAATTTAATTAGTGTTAGATCACGTAACGTCAATTTCCCCTGATAAATTTAACGGGAAATCCACGAACGGACGGACGGTGACGAATGGACAAAATTTTATGATTTAGGGGCTAAGAAGCATTTCGTGCCCTCCAAAGAAGAAGTGATGCTCAGATGGCCATTACTTTCAGTCTTTAGTCTTCTAGTCTTTATTTATTTGGCTCTGGAGAGCCGCGGCACCGAGGAAAGGCAGCAGCCCGTACCATGGATGCACGTGGTGCCGCGTCTAGTGAACATGATAATGTGATTATGCATGCTGATGACGACATGAATTGTTGATATTGGGGAGGATGGCAGTCCGATTCGCAGAAGTCCCGATTTCATGGAGGCGAGTTGGCCGGGTCAGCAGCGAGCCATGGGGATCTGGCACGCCGTTCGATGGGTGCATGAAGGAGCCCCAGGAACATGATGGCGCTTTTGCTCACTGGGGTCCACTGGGGTCGAAGCATCAGGCTCCAAAGAGGTAGCCCAGTCAAAGTAGAAGCTGCCGCCTCCGAAGAACCGAGACCCAAGGCTCAGATTGAGGCACCGCCGTCGCCCGATGTGTCATAGTCAACGTTGTAGTCCTGTTGATAAGTGCCAGTGGCTGCTCTCAACGTCGTCGAACTGTTGATAAGTGGCTGCGAGCGGGCCACAGCAAATTGCCGAGCGGGCTGCATGCCTCGTTATCCTGGTTCCTTCGAGGTCCCATAACGATCCGTCATCTACTTACTAAACAATGAGCAACAGTCGTCACGTAACACCTTTCACCCTGCCCTTCAAACTCCCTGTAGCGACAGCGCATCTGACTCATCCCGATCTTTCTAGAAAGCGAGTCACGTGATACTGTGTGCGTTATATATACCGCCTACCGAAGAATAAAGGGGGCTTACGACATTCAAAACGCCATTCGGAAGGTACTGTTTTCAGAGACTTCCGTTCGGCATAACTTCAGAGCCTGAGTACTTTCAAAAAAGAATGTTTCGAATACTCGAGGGCATTCCAGGGGTGGTAAACTTTATGAATGACGTGCTCACCTTTGGCTCTGACAGAGCTCAACACGACGAGCGTTTGCGTCAAACCCTGGACAGGCTCGGGCGAGCTGGAGTTACTCTAAACAAAGAAAAGTACTGTTTTGGTGTTACCGAGATAACGTTCTTGGGCTGTCTGCTGAGCCGTGGCGGCATCAAATCAGACCCGCAGAAGGCCCGCGCCATCCAAGAAATTAAAACACCTGCCAACGTTTCAGACGTACGCGTTCGCGTCTAGGTCGTTGATGCCGGATGAAACTCGATATGCTCAAATCGAGAAGGAAGCTTTAGCCTTGACATGGGCGGCGGAAAGATTCGGAGGGTACATCACTGGTATTGAGGTATTATTCGAGACCGATCACAAGCCACTCGTCACGCTCTTGGGGAAATCACCCAGAAACCTGTTGCCGCCTCGAATTCAACGTTTCCGTGTGAGATTAATGCGTTTCAACTACATCGTTGAGTATGTGCCCGGTACTAGCGTTATAACGGCTGACGTACTGTCAAGGGCACCCCTCGAGAGCAGCAATCCGGCTCTAATTCGCTCACAATAAGCGAAGCGACCAAGTATGTTGAGGGCTGTGTGGTCGATCTGGTTGAGCCCGACTACTTCGAAGAAGTCAAGAAAGCTCAGTAAGGGACCAGTCTGCCAGACCTTGGTGGCATTTAGCAAAAACGGATGGCCGAAGTTTTCTTCGGTGCCAGGTGTCTTGAGACCGTATTGGCAAGAAAGAGCCACGCTGACTGTTTGCGAAGAGGTGCTTTTAAAAGGGAGAAGGCTGGTGATTCCCCAGGAGCTTAGAGATAATGTCTTGAAGCGTTTGCACTAGGGCCATCAAGGAATTGGGAAATGCAGAGCAAGAGCTAAAGAGTCACTATGGTGACCTGGACCAAGCTCCAGCTTGGCAGCTTAGTAACCAATTGTCGAGGATGTGCCGAGAGGCGCGACCAAAACACTGAGCCGCTGATTCCGACAGAGACACCGCAAAGACCGTGGCAGAGAGTCTGAGCTGATTTGTGTTAAATGAGAGGATCACACTACTTCATTGCCATTTATTACTTGTCCAGGTACCCTGAAGTCGCTCTTCTATCATCTACGAAAAGCGTCAGTGTCATTCTGCACCTGAAAATATTTTTCGCGAGACACGGCATTCCAGAGGTTGTGGTATCCGATAATGGAACACAATTTGTATCTGGATAGTTTAAAGCGTTTACTCGCCAGTGCGGCTTCCGTCGCGTGACATAGAGCCCAAGGTATGCTCAGGCAAACGGAGAAGTAGAGAGAATGGTCGAAACTGCAAAATCCATTATCGCAAAGGCAGATGACCCCTACCTTGCACTGCTAGCTTACAGGGACCCCCCAGGGCCTCTTGGAAAAAGCTTAGCGGAACTACTGATGGGCAGGCGCCTGCGCAGTATACGCTTCCTCTGCACCCTCAAAGCCTGGTCCCGAGCGCAGTGAGCCTAAACAAAGCCCGAAAACGGGACTGTGTGTTTCGAGAAACGAAGCGGCGACATTTTGACCGCCACCATGCAGCCCGTCAACTTCAACCCCTGAGACCAGGAGCCTCTGTTTGGATAAAGGACTGCATGCATGAGGCAAGGGTCCTTTGTCCGGCCTATAGACCAACGTCTTTCGTGGTCGAGACACGTTCAGGAGTGATTCTTGAGAGAAACCGCAGGTGTCTGATTGTCTTGAACCGTGATAAAACCCACCCAGAGGGTTCTGAGGGCAGTTACGATTTTCCAAGGAAGGTACCAAACCATAGTGCGCAATTCCTCCGACTTGTGTGGCACGTGACTATTTGTTGCTTGCTACGTTTTTCTGCTATGTGTGACGGTACGGACGCGTGGTCCGAAAACCGGACGCTACGAGTCTGGCAGCTAGTCTGCTCAGTAGATGTTGACTTGCCTGTTGGAAATTGTTTGTTTTCGGTACCCGGCAGAGTTCTGTACAATTGATGTTTGCTCGCCAAAAAGAGTTTTGTTTGAGGTGTTTGATTTGGGCGCCTAGCGGTCGGGCGCCGCAAGATTGTTGCGATACGGCCTTAGCCAAAAGAAGTAAAAAAGAAAAAGGGGGATGTGGCGACAGCGCATCTGTCTCATCCCGATCTTTCTAGAAAGCGAGTCACGTGATTCTAAGTGCGTTATATATACCGCCTACCAAAGAATAATTGGGGCTTTTTTCCGCTTTCCCAAGAGCGAGAAAGAGAGAGAGAGAGAGAGAGAAGTGTTGAAAGTGAAGGAAGCCTGGAACTTATTAGCCACACCGTCGATTGGGGGCAAGACAGTTCCAGTTCCGTTTTCCCGAGCTATCGGTGTTCCGGTGTGTCATTCTTGCGGCTGCCCCTGCTCGCGGCGCAAGCGATAACGCTACACGCCCGTTAGCCAAACCTCTCTCGGCAGATTGAGTAAAGTTTCGTTTTTGAAAATGGTTAAAAAGCGCAACGGACAGACGTTACTTTGTTCTGGCGTCTCATTTCATTGGGTGGTGCTTCGGACGTCGAAGGCTCTTTTAAAGAAATCACGAAAACTTTTTGAGGCTGCTCGCTACCGGCGTCATGGCAAAGATTGGCTACGCGCTCATCGTCGCCCTCTGTGTCGTTGGCGGGTTGGCAAGTGGTAAGCTCTTTCTGCTCGGCGATACGATTGCCTGCCTTATTTCTTTAGATTGTCGAGGCCCCTACGTGAGGTTTTTTAGGGAGTAAAGGATGGTTCACACAGCCTTTACGCCTGCATACGACGTGTGCCACTGGTACATATGTACTTCGTGACATTCGAAGCGCGGATGTCCCTGTGTGGACGGACCTTTATTTTGTCGTGCCGCATCACATATATTTTAAATATTTTGTATCAAAAATGATTTAAAGGTGAGGACCATCGCATTCGTTAAATTCAAGCTGCATTTTTATCTCGGTCGTGTATGACCTATACCCTCTGGCTTGGCCAATTTGTGTTTTGTCTTGAGTTTTGGGGTGAAGTTTGGATGGCGCGTATGAAAATCAAGAGTGACAAACGCGTGAATGATCAGCGAAGGGATGTTTTAGCTTGAATTTGTCACCAGTGGCAAAGCAGACGCTTCATGTTTGATCTTTCGAAAAGAGAAAACGGCGAAAAATGACGACAGACCACAGGAAAAGAAGAGAAGACAGCGCCTGGTCTGTTTGTCTTCCTGTGGTTTCTCGTCATTTTGCGCTGTTTTCTCGTTTCAGTGCATCACATACTCGCCCAGAGTTATACTTTCCAACATGGTCTTTCGAAGCTTCTGACCGCCGACGTGAGCTTACATTTCGCTATTTCTGACAAAAAAAAAAAGAGTGAAAGCAGGTCTTGGTTTTAGCGGCATGCCAAACATTTTCACCTTCGATATAAAAATTAAGAACTTAACGCCAAAATCCCAGCTGAGCCAACGCTTGTGGGAGCCGAGACAATGCGAGTGACAAACACGATAATAAAGAATATGTTCTGGTTTCGGTTCGTCAAATATTTTAAAACTAAGTTCGGCATAAATTATTTGAGGGTTTTAACGATAAGACTTAAATCAGGAATTTCTTTGGCTAAGAAAGTAAAGATAAAAGAATATCACTGCATTTGGAACACCGTGGTCTGTATGAAACAAAATATGCTAACGAAGCAATAAAATAAGCGCAACCACCAGCGTGTTTCTGAAATAGTGCTCATAACGTAAACTCTTTCTCTGCCTCTCTTGTTCAGCACTTGTCAACAACCAGGCACATTTCAAGACACACGTGGACACACTGGGCCCGGATGAAGCTCCGCAGGAGATCTTCCTCGAGCCACCTTTGGGTAAGAGCACACCAATTTGACAGTGGAGCGGGATGCAGCCCGCGTTTCACGTGGGGAAAGTTCCCTCCTGTGGGGTGGTGTAGTTTACCTTTTTTTTCTTTAATGTACTTGACACTCGGTGAAGGACGTGAAGCAACCAAAGTGGAAAACGTGGCCCGTGGTTTACTCCGCGGCACATGGGATACGCCTCGTTTGGCGCGGGGCGCACAACCTGAACACCTCCCCTGTCGGACATCGGCTTTTATGGCTGGATTGTATGCTTAAAGCTCGAACGTAACGAAGAACGTTACACACAGGCTAAGGCAACATAAAGCTAACATAGCCCTGAATGTGCACTAGCATATAGAGGCCATACTTATTCATAAATAAGCATATTTACTCCTAATTAACCATAATGAGTCGTAATTAGCGAGGACTCAGAGGGAATCCCGGACCTTGCCACAGTGAAGAGGCGAACGGAAGAGCCTGAACCAAGACTGACTCAAGGGCGCTGGCAGGGGGCCGTCGACGCGCGCCGGCGGCTCCACTCCTGAATAAATGACAACTTGTCTCGATCATTCTGAAAAACCCGGAGAGCACGCAAGTATGTCGTTAAAATAGGAAGATAGACTGCATGGTACATGTGTTAGAATCCTGCTGAGCACGAGAGACCATAAAAAGACGAGGAGGACGACAAGCACCCACAAAACATGCAACGATACGAACGTTAAATGCTCTGCACATATAAAATGCTCTCTTCCCTTTGACGACTGCGTATTCGACGACTAACAAGTCAGAAGTGGGATGAACACGTTTGCGACCTGGACACGAAGAGAAGCCTTCTAGGATTTTCAAAGCGGTAGAAACTGTGTCACATCGGATCAGCTCGTTCTAGAGATGACTGACAACACCGGGCACGATCTACGAAAGAAGGAGCGCTTGCGAGGCCATTCGCCGGGTGCAAATCAAGGTTCCTACGAAAGAACAGGCGATGGAGAAATCACGAACGCGGCTGTCGTAGACAACACTCGACCCCTTCAGCAATACGATGAAGCGAATCCTGTAGCTGTGACTGCTGGTATCGACGACACCGACACAGTGGCTGATGCGTTGGAACACCATCAGGCAAAGGAAATTCGTGCAAAAAATGAAGACTTTGCTACGCTGCTGCAAACGGCTATCCAGAGTGCCGTGCGGGAGGCGATGAGCGGCATGGCTACGCTTCCTCGTGTCGGCCAACAGCCACTTCAAAACGCAAGACCACCTGCGGACTCTGGATAGCTTGTACCTGCCTTTACTCCTGTGGCATTTCCATCACAGACCGTAGAACAATAGATTAGGGAAGTTGACAAGCTTTCCACAATCTACGCGTGGAGTGATCAACAGACGTCGTGCTCTGCCATCACGAAACTGGAAGGAGTTGCAAAGACATGGTACGGTGGACTTTCGAGAGTACAGCGATCATGTCAAGAGTAGAAAGATGAATTGAAACGATCGTTTCCAGATGTGAAAAGCTGCCAGCGTTGCCATCAGGAGATGGTGGTTCGAAAACGACGAAACGGTGAGGCCCGCTTCAGACAAAGCAATTTCACCCAGCAACTTGACGTCGCAACACCAGCAACACGGGCCGCCCGCGTTCACACGCAGCAACCGAATTGCTCCGACTTGCCATCATCATCATTAAATTTGATTTTTCTTTCACTATTTAGACGCCCAGCTACGCGGTTAAAACGTGTTCTTATATCTTTGAACGGCGTTAAGAATACTGACTCATCTTTCTGAAAATGTTTATTTCCAAAAACAATCCATTCCAAACCAGAACTAAGTCTTTAGCTGTCGTCATCACCACCACAGGGGTGTCACGTGAAAATATCGCGTCCCTGATTGGCTGCAGCCGCTTCAAACGTCTTCGAATTGCTCCAAGTTGCTCGCTTGTTTGAGCCGGACGCGATCTCAGCAATTCGCGTCGATGGAAAGCTAGGGAACAACCCGCCAGCAACCTCAAAATTGCTGGAAAAGTTGCCGCGTCTGAAGCGGGCCTGAGAACATCGAATTGAACTTCCACGAAAAGGTTAGCTTCGCCCATCTCTGTCAACTCCCTGAAGATCAGATTGTTGAGTACGTCGTCACTGGTCTTGATGACGAGGCGATGGTGTGAAGTTTAAGCGTTGGAACTTTCTCTACGCCAGAGTCATTGCTTGAGTGCCTTAAGCGTATAGACGACCGACTCGCCGTGGTCAAGGTCACACCCACCCGAAACAAACGTCAGTCGTCATCAGGTGGATCGCATGACCAAGTCGAAATCGGCGCCCGGGCAGCAGGCCCGTCAGGTGATAATAACGGACGTAGGTCTTTATATAACTACAACGGAGTCATTATGCTTTAACTGCAACAACTACGGAAATTTTGCAATTCACTGTCCTAAACCGTAAAAGCGGAAACGATGCGAAAAATGCCAGCGTGTTAGTCATGCGGCTGCCAACTGCAGATTTAATATCAAGGAAACTTATCCGAAGACTTACTGCCTGGAAAGTAAAGAAAGGGTTGCTGCATGAAATGAAAAATACTTTCAAGAGGCACTGATCGACGGGAAGCCAGTCAAGGCATACGTGTACCTTGGTAGTCAATGCATCACGCTTCGTCAGGCGGACGCCAACTACCTCGGTATTGCATATACCAAGCCTACAGATACGTGCAAAATTGGAGGCTGCGGTTCTGGTCACGTGATTCCTTGCGGAACCACCCAAGCTCATCTCTCTGTTGACCAGGCCAGTGCAGGAGTGCCCATTTACATCATTCCAAGTGATGCCCAGGCAGTTCCACTACTTGTGGGCCAACCGTTTACGGATCAGCTTCACATTACCGTTGTAAGACGTAAAAACGTTCTACTAATTTTCGAAGAGAACGAGAGTGCTGATTATGAGGACGACCGACCTAGAGGCGTCAACGTTCCACACCTTCCACCCTGTCGTGCCACGTTATGGGCAAAGGAGGCAACGGTCATACCCCCCGGGTACATTAGCATTGTCACCTTATAGCGGGAGGCGAACAAGAAGGCGACGTTTACGTCGATGCCCAACTTCGCATGCAAGAGGGTAAGGAGCATTGCTTGTCCTCCTGCATTATCCACATAGACGAAGATGGGACTTCGTTCTTGCCAGTCCTAAATGTTTCGGATTCCGCTATTCATGTTACGAGGAAAAGTGACTGCACTGGGCTCTTGGTGCCATGAGGAACCCGAAACGTCTTGCGACCAGATTGTATCTTCGAAATGCCTAATACTCTTTAGGCCAGAAGATGTGCGCACGGGAATCGCATTAACGTGTGATGAATTCAAACGACTTCTCAAGTTTATCAACGAGCATCGTGATTGTTTTGCGGATGTCTTTGAGTTGGGAACCACAAACAAAGCCGAAATGAAAATTCACATCGCTAACGATGCGAATCCGGTATTTTTTCGACCGTATTGTCTACCGTACAATCAGCGACTGAGAGTAAACAAAGCTATCTAAGAGCTGAAAGAGGCAGGTATAGTTTGCGACTCCTCGTCTGAGTATGCCAGTCTGTTGCTTGTTGTGAAGAAAAAGACAGGCGAAGAACGTTTCTGCATTCATTGCAGAGCACTCAACAGGGTTACTAAGAAGGACAAATACCCGCTTCCCTTGATAGAAGACCAGTTGGACCGCATGGCAAGCGCTATTTTGCGACTCTTGACTTGACGTCAGGGTATTATCAAATTCCGATGGCCAAAGAATCACAAGCGAAGACGGCGTTTGTAACTCCCGACGGACACTACGAGTTTCTAAAAATGCCGTTCAGACTGACCAACGCCCCAGCGGTGTTTCAAAAATGATGAATGCGGTATTGGGATTCTTTCGTTACGGAGCGGCTCCAAGTACATGCATGATATTCTCATCCCGTCGCGGGATTTCAAAGAAGGTCTTGATCATTTGCGAATTGTGTTCCAAGTTCTTTGAGAAGCAAGACTGACACTTCGCCTGAGCAAATGGGTGTTGATGGCGGAAACAATAAACTACCTGGGATTCGAAATCGGAACCACAGGACCCAGGCCAGGTGAATGTAAAGTCAAGGCAGTGACTGACTTCCCAACAACAAGAAACGTCCACGAAGTAAGGCAGTTTATTGGCTTTGCAAGCTATTTTAGGCGTTTCTTGAAGAACTTTGCAGCGCTAGCCGTGACAAGGCTTTTGAAGAATACTTCTTGGCGGTGGACCGACGAGCAAGATTCTGCATTTTCTTTTCTGAAAGTGTGTTTGCAAGAGAGACAAATTATGGCCCTATACAACCACGAAGCCCCAACGGAAGTGCATAACGATGCAAGCAAGAATGGCTTGGGGGGCGTGTTGCTGCTACGCCAGTTAGACGGAAAATTTCATCCCGTAATTTTTGTGAGCCGTCAGACGTCCAAGGCGGAACAAATGTACCATTCCTACGAGCTTGAGGCCCTCGCAGTTGTTTGGACTCTTGGGCGGCTTAAGATATACACTCTCCGGTGTCGACTTCACTGTAGTCACGGACTGCAACGCCCTGCGAGGCACGTTGAGTAAGCGCGATATGTTGCCGCGGATTGCTCGCTGGTGGTTACGATTACAAGAGTTCACGTTTAGTGTTGATCATCAATGCGGTACCTCTATGACGCACGTGGACGCTTTGAGCCGATCTAGTAATGGTCCACTTGAAGATAGTCGCTGTTTGTGATGGTCTACACGTCTTGCCAGTGACTAATCAGTCTCAGTGATTGATTTTGACGACTGAGGTCAACAAGATACGAGACATTACGAAAGCCGGCAAAGTCAAAGGAAGACCAACGTCTCCACGAACAGTACATGCTACGGAGCGACGTTGTTTTCAGAAAAAAACGGAACACAGAAGGTATCGTGTTTAGTCCCGCAGAATAAGCGTTGGCAGGTCGTTCGGCGCTGCCACGCCGATCTCGGACACCTGGGATTAGAAAAACTTTCAGCCTTTCCACTCTGGTGAAGAAGGAAGACCAGCGAAGCTGTACTATGGCGGGACGACCTCAAGGACGACTTCTTGGACGACCTCAAGGATGACGTCTAGGACGACCTCAAGGACGACCTCAAGGACGACGTCGAGGACGACCTCAAGTACGACTTTTAGGACGACCTCGAGGACGACCTCAGGGACGACCTCAAGGACGACGCCAAGGAAAACCTCAAGGACGACGTCTAGGACCACTTCTAGGACGACCTAGAGAACGACGTCTAGGACGACCTCAAGGACGACTTCTAGGACGACCTCTAGGACGACCTCAAGGATGACTTTTGGGATGAGCTTGAGGACAACCTCTCGGACACCCTCAAGGACGACGTCTAGGACGACCTCAAGGATGACATCCAGGACGACCTCAGGAAAGGACATCTAGGATGGCGCCTAGAAAAATTCAGCCTTTCCACCATAGTACAGCGAAGCTGTACCACCAGTAGTGCAAGGATGAAGAAAGAATAAAACAATTAAAACTGAGACAACACAACACATCTTTCATGTGAGAGATGTGTTGTGTTGTCCCAGTTTTAATTGTTTATTCTTTCTTCATCCTTGACTTGAACCAACACGCTCTTCTCCCAAGTGCACCATAGTACAGCGAAGCTGTACCACCATACTGCAAGGATGAAGAAAGATTAAAACAATTAAAACTGAGACAACACAACTCATCTTTCATGTGAGAGATATGTTGTGTTGTCCCAGTTTTAATTGTTTATTCTTTCTTCATCCTTGACTTGAACCAACACGCTCTTCTCCCAAGCGCACCATAGTACAGCGAAGCTGTACCACCATAGTGCAAGGATGAAGAAAGAATAAAACAATTAAAACTGAGACAACACAACTCATCTTTCATGTGAGAGATGTGTTGTGTTGTCCCAGTTTTAATTGTTTATTCTTTCTTCATCCTTGACTTGAACCAACACGCTCTTCTCCCAAGCGCACCATAGTACAGCGAAGCTGTACCACCATAGTGCAAGGATGAAGAAAGAATAAAACAATTAAAACTGAGACAACACAACTCATCTTTCATGTGAGAGATGTGTTGTGTTGTCCCAGTTTTAATTGTTTATTCTTCTTCATCCTTGACTTGAACCAACACGCTCTTCTCCCAAGCGCACCATAGTACAGCGAAGCTGTACCACCATAGTGCAAGGATGAAGAAAGAATAAAACAATTAAAACTGAGACAACACAACTCATCTTTCATGTGAGAGATGTGTTGTGTTGTCCCAGTTTAATTGTTTATTCTTTCTTCATCCTTGACTTGAACCAACACGCTCTTCTCCCAAGCGCACCATAGTACAGCGAAGCTGTACCACCATAGTGCAAGGATGAAGAAAGAATAAAACAATTAAAACTGAGACAACACAACTCATCTTTCATGTGAGAGATGTGTTGTGTTGTCCCAGTTTTAATTGTTTATTCTTTCTTCATCCTTGACTTGAACCAACACGCTCTTCTCCCAAGCGCACCATAGTACAGCGAAGCTGTACCACCATATCTGAGTATGCCAGTCTGTTGCTTGTTGTGAAGAAAAAGACAGGCGAAGAACGTTTCTGCATTCATTGCAGAGCACTCAACAGGGTTACTAAGAAGGACAAATACCCGCTTCCCTTGATAGAAGACCAGTTGGACCGCATGGCAAGCGCTATTTTGCGACTCTTGACTTGACGTCAGGGTATTATCAAATTCCGATGGCCAAAGAATCACAAGCGAAGACGGCGTTTGTAACTCCCGACGGACACTACGAGTTTCTAAAAATGCCGTTCAGACTGACCAACGCCCCAGCGGTGTTTCAAAAATGATGAATGCGGTATTGGGATTCTTTCGTTACGGAGCGGCTCCAAGTACATGCATGATATTCTCATCCCGTCGCGGGATTTCAAAGAAGGTCTTGATCATTTGCGAATTGTGTTCCAAGTTCCTTGAGAAGCAAGACTGACACTTCGCCTGAGCAAATGGGTGTTGATGGCGGAAACAATAAACTACCTGGGATTCGAAATCGGAACCACAGGACCCAGGCCAGGTGAATGTAAAGTCAAGGCAGTGACTGACTTCCCAACAACAAGAAACGTCCACGAAGTAAGGCAGTTTATTGGCTTTGCAAGCTATTTTAGGCGTTTCTTGAAGAACTTTGCAGCGCTAGCCGTGACAAGGCTTTTGAAGAATACTTCTTGGCGGTGGACCGAGGAGCAAGATTCTGCATTTTCTTTTCTGAAAGTGTGTTTGCAAGAGAGACAAATTATGGCCCTATACAACCACGAAGCCCCAACGGAAGTGCATAACGATGCAAGCAAGAATGGCTTGGGGGGCGTGTTGCTGCTACGCCAGTTAGACGGAAAATTTCATCCCGTAATTTTTGTGAGCCGTCAGACGTCCAAGGCGGAACAAATGTACCATTCCTACGAGCTTGAGGCCCTCGCAGTTGTTTGGACTCTTGGGCGGCTTAAGATATACACTCTCCGGTGTCGACTTCACTGTAGTCACGGACTGCAACGCCCTGCGAGGCACGTTGAGTAAGCGCGATATGTTGCCGCGGATTGCTCGCTGGTGGTTACGATTACAAGAGTTCACGTTTAGTGTTGATCATCAATGCGGTACCTCTATGACGCACGTGGACGCTTTGAGCCGATCTAGTAATGGTCCACTTGAAGATGTCGCTGTTTGTGATGGTCTACACGTCTTGCCAGTGACTAATCAGTCTCAGTGATTGATTTTGACGACTGAGGTCAACAAGATACGAGACATTACGAAAGCCGGCAAAGTCAAAGGAAGACCAACGTCTCCACGAACAGTACATGCTACGGAGCGACGTTGTTTTCAGAAAAAAACGGAACACAGAAGGTATCGTGTTTAGTCCCGCAGAATAAGCGTTGGCAGGTCGTTCGGCGCTGCCACGCCGATCTCGGACACCTGGGATTAGAAAAACTTTCAGCCTTTCCACTCTGGTGAAGAAGGAAAACCAGCGAAGCTGTACTATGGCGGGACGACCTCAAGGATGAGAAAGCCTAAACTATTAAAACTGAGACAACACAACTCATCTTTCATGTGAGAGATGTGTTGTGTTGTCCCAGTTTTAATTTGTTTATTCTTTCTTCATCCTTGACTTGAACCAACACGCTCTTCTCCCAAGCGCACCATAGTACAGCGAAGCGTCCCACCATAGTGCAAGGATGAAGAAAGAATAAAACAATAAAACTGAGAACACACAACTCATCTTTCATGTGGAGATGTGTTGTGTTGTCCCAGTTTTCATTGTTTATTCTTCTTCATCCTTGACTTGAACCAACACGTTCTTCTCCCAAGCGCACCATAGTACAGCGAAGCTGTACCACCATAGTGCAAGGATGAAGAAAGAATAAAACAATTAAAACTGAGACAACACAACTCATCTTTCATGTGAGAGATGTGTTGTGTTGTCCCAGTTTTAATTGTTTATTCTTTCTTCATCCTTGACTTGAACCAACACGCTCTTCTCCCAAGCGCACCATAGTACAGCGAAGCTGTACTATGGTGCGCTCTACCAACTCTACCAACTGAGCTAACCAGGGGTTAGACGTCAGTAGAGCAAACGGGTTTTATCAGCTGCCACCAGTCTAACACCAACAAGGGTGAAGCTTGCAATTTAAGGTTATGATTATAATGCAATTAAATGCAAAGGTGCAAGCGAGCTTGGATTTGGGCTAGTTGGTTTGGCATTATGAGGTTTACTGCGCTGCGAAGTTAGGGTCCGTTCACACTCTTGCGACCTCTTAGAACTAAGTGCCTTGAAACCTCTTACAACGAGGACCCACTGCCGCCATCTATTGGGTAGCAGTGTCAACTTGGCGGTCCGGCATATTTTCTATTTCTCTCGCGCATTATCCTTTCTTTCTTGGCTCGAAAAACTTTTGTCAACGTTATAAACGAACCTTTCTTATAGTTATTACGCACATTTGACCTCGGAAATCCCGCAAACATTCGCTCTTGTCAAATGCAGTTCCAGGGTCACCGCATAGATGGCACCAGAATGCCAGTGTGTTCCCTCGTCCTAAGAAATTTGAAGAGGTTTCAACAGGTCTCGTCTCTCTCGATTGTACTCGGTTGCAAGACTGTGAACGGGCCTTTACACTGAACACGTAAACTATCAGACGTCGTCTCATAGTTTGTGTTTACGTGTAACTTGGAAGCGAAGTATAGACGCTTTACACACGCGCCAGATTGAGCCGCCATAGCCGTCCTTCTCTTGTCTTACCGAGATGCCGAGCCACTGAAGCGGGCGTTGACGAGTCTCCACAATGGCCTATGCTGGGGGGAAGGACACAGTAACACTTAAAATGGCAATAACCTGTCCTGCTGTGGAAATGATGAAGTCAAGCAAACGGAATAAGAGGGAACAAAACCTGAAGGTCAGTTATGGCGGCGCCCATGCACAGCTGCTGTAAAGCGTCTATGGTAAGTATGAACGCAGCAAGTGTTAACATGCATTTCACATTGGCGCGACAATCCCTAAATTTACATCGAAGCAAAATGTTTATTTTTCACGCTTTACGACGCAATCTCCTTCAACGTGGTGTATTTACAGCTCTATAATCACTAAATAACTGCATGGCAATAGAATTACTACGCAAATATTCGAAACCCGTATGCCACCAGTGATTGGTAATAGTAAATTTATTAAGTGTTCTAGAAATGCTTCTTTCTTTCTTTTTAGGGGCGAAACTCCTTAGGGTCTAGCCTTGTCCGTCCGTCCGTCCGTCCGTCCGTCCGTGCTCACATCGATTGCCATCCCATCTGTCTTCTTAAAAAAAAAAAAAAAAAATGTTTGAGCAGTCGACAGGATTCGAAGCTGTGCGGGGAGACCCCAATGGATTTCTAGTCCATCGCCTTAACCACTCGGCCATGACTGCTGGACGAGGAGGGGGCTCTGAGATGTGGTAGTAACTCAAGAGCTGGGGATGCCATGGATGAAACGTTGCATGTAGCCGCTCAACGTCTATACAGGAGAGGGCACTGCGGTCAAATGCGTATATAATCGCGTTAAACTTTGCATGCCTGGCTCTGCATTTCACCGACCATAAAGCAGTAATAATGAAGTCGAAACGCAACCCGGAACTCAGCACTACCTATGAGCAATAAAACAAAGTCAGCACCATCAGCACTACCAATGAACAATAAGATCAGTATCATCAGCACCACCAGAGCTTCGCCCCAATCAACATCATTCACCACGTGGAGATGCGGTCATTTTTTTTTTTTTTCTGCTGAGCATTTTAATTTTTGCTGCTCTTAAATGTCTTATTTCGTTTACTTCTTGCATTGTCGGTCTCTCGTTGCTTGTGTAATGCCCTGTCCGGGGGCCGGCAAGGTATTAGTAAAACATATATTACGTGTTTCGGCAATGGCTTTCAAAAATCCCTAAAACTAAGATAGTTAAGAAAAAAATTAACTCTTGCCGGGAACAAACTGCCAGCCGCGGCGGACGTCAAAGCTTGCAAAGATGACGCTAATTAGCTAAATAATTCACTAATTTTTTTTAAGTATTGAAAATAAACATATGGTTTCAATTAGAAACTTGGTAAGCATTATCGGGAACCACTGCGTCAACTCATTTTAGAAAGACGTAAGGCAGGATCAGCATTTTACGGCGTCTCGATGAAACTTTCACTTCAGACGCATCTCTAGGTTTTGGTTTCTTGACGGAGCGCATCTTTGCGCCTGCGCTCCCCGGTGCCCGAGGCGCAAAAATCGCCTCCTTCCTCGGATGAAGGGAAGTGTGGCACACATGTTTTTGCGCGTCTCGGTCACCGAGGCAGCAGGACCGCAGGCGCAAAAGATGCGCTCCGATAAGAAAGAACCTTGAAAATGCGTCCAAATTAAATGGGTTTATTTATTTATTTTGGAGGGCGCAAAACGTTTCTCTTGCTCTCTTTCTAAAAACAAGTTGATTTAGTGGTTTTCGATGATGTTTAGCAAGTTTCTAATTAGAAGCATATGCGTATTTTCAATATTTAAAAAGTTAATTAGTAAAATTTAGTTCAGTATTTTGATAATTAGTATGTTATTGGTAACCTGGACGTCCGCCGTCTTTAACTGGCAATTTTCTCCCAGAGCCAGAAATATTTTTTTCCTTAATCATTCTATTTTTAGAGATTTTAGAAAGCCTTCGTTGAAACACCCAATATTGGTTTGTATTTTGTACAAATGTTTATTCTCTCCTTCCTTGACCGAAAAGTAGACGGTGCTGTAACTAAATAAGTTAAAATCCCAGCAATGTCAACCATGTTGGCCGTAAAAGTTTGGAGTACATAACACATTTTATTTACAGAGCCCGAAGCAACTTTATTTGTGTGCACATTCGAGCAGCACGCCTGTGGCATGCGCAACCAGAGGAACACTCGAAGTCGTTTGAAACGCAAGTCAGAAATGCTCGCAGGAAAACCAGGTGATTACCTTCTTTGTTAATTACATTTTTGACTCGTTGAATATAAATGATGCTTTCAAGTACCTTTGACAATTGATGAACGACATAAGAACCAGGTATTTATAAGGTGGTTTCAGTTTAAAATCAAACCACCGAGTCGGGGTGGATATTTTGGTTTGCATATATGTGTGTATATATGTGTAATAGCTTCATATGTTCGTAATAAACCAGTCCGCTATTTAAAAATACCAACTATTAGTTTTTACCAAAATTCCTAAGTGGAGCAAGGTGAAAACTATATATTGTGACTGCTTTAGTTGACAACCCAGGTCTGTCGGTTGTTCAAAATCGGCCGAAATAAAAACACTTGTAAGATTTTTGTATATATATATATAAATGTATTACGCGATTTATTTTTATGTTTTGATTAAATCACTTCGACAATTTTCAAACCATAAATAAGAAATGCTAAACATCGTATCTTTAGCGTTTTGGTGACGTATTTTGAGTCTTGTATCTTAGGATTCATTACAAATGCTGCTTACTAAATACTTTGCGCCTGCAGCCAGATACAAGTTTTATCGACTGGTACCACCTTAATTGTTTTTTTTAGCCTCGTTTTGAGCCCTAAGTAAGTTATTTTTTTATTTCTAATTAACTTCACATTGACGTACTTCCCACTTTTGTTGTATTTTTTGCAGAAGTGATCAAACTCCACGCACACGAATTGTGAAATGGGCAGTTTCTCAATTAGTCTTTCCTGCAAGGTATTTATTGCAAATGTTCGGTAGGCGAATGGGGCAACGGGAAATGGCGGTAGATGTTAGGAGGGTGGTCACGTGGACCCCCTCCCCATATCTACTAAAACTCCTTCCCCATGGGGAGGGAGTTTTAGTAGAGCGTGTTTCCCCTCCGCTAAGCCCCTCCGCTACCCGGAACTCTACAGCCAAGGCCATCGGCACGCAGGCGCAGTGGCGGTTTCTTCGTTGCGGAAAGCTTAGCGGAGGGGGAAACACGGTCTACTAAAACTCCCTAATAGGGAGTTTTCGTAGTTCGTTTTCGCCATTCAGCAAAGCTTTCCGCAACCCGCTACGCTACCCGGAACTCCAGAGTCAAGGCCATGGGCGCGCAGGCGCAGTAGCGGCTTCTTCGTTGCGGAGGGCTTAGCGAAGCGGGAAACGCGGTCTACGAAAACTCCCTAATAGAGAGTTGTCGTAGACCGTTTTCGCCGTCCCGCAACGCTCTCCAAAACCCGCTACGATATCCGGAACTCTACAGTGAAGGCTATTGGCGCGCAGGCGCAGTAGCGGCTTCTTCGTTGCGGAGGGCTTAGCGGAGGGGGAAACGCGGTCTACGCGTTTCCCCCTCCGCTGTTCCGACGTCACTGGCCGACTGAAATAAGTTATCGCTCCGGCGAGCTGGTGATGCGTAGTTACTAAAAAGAAACTGAGAAACAAGCCACACAAGAAATGCTTAAATTTTCTTTGGTTTTGTTCGATTATTTTAAATTAGGACACTGGAGTCGGAATGTTGACGTTCGATTATCCCAGGTTGGTGAGTAAAATAATTCTCTCTTCCCGACTGTTTCTCTGCTTGTCGTGTTATTTTTCTATTTTTCCTCCTGAAGAGTGCATCGACTCAATCTTAACAGATGTTAAAAACAAGATGAGATTCACAGCCGGCATACCTGTTGTAGCCAACGTTCTAGTTCCCGGCTTCATATTTTACGTTCGAAGTTTCTTGTGCCCACTTTCATCAATGCCTGACGTTAACAGATTTAGTCAAATCTCCTTGCGATGGACGACATAGATTTATACTTTGAAATCTAAATTCTCACTTTAAAATTTGTTTCAGCTTCTCTTCTTCTTTTTTAAGGCTCCGATTACGTCGTAAGGTGCAGTGACCGCTAATACGAGTGCTAACCGAAAGAAGCAGCCTGCCGCATAAAATTTTTGCATCATACTAGGCTATAAAACCCACTGCTACATTGTCCGCGATAGGAAAAATGACAGTCCATTTCAACCTTTTGATTTAGCAGCTTAGGGTTCCGGCTCCGCGGTGACCATCTTGAATGGATGCAAACCGGTTTTTAATTTAGTAAAACAAATCTAAAATTTTTGCTCACTATATAGTACTTGGGTGTTATGAATGATGTCTAGTGATTTAACGTGGAAAGCGCATGTAAATATGATAGCCTTAAAGGGGTACTCCGGCGATTTCTTCATGGTCCCCGATTTGCTTGAAATTTTGCTAAACTCGCCAAACAACGTCGCTAAAATAGTATCCCAAATATTAGGTTAAAATAATTTTTTTTTCACAAAGTTATTGAATTTACAATTTTGGTCCTCACCGTGTTTTTTAAACTGAAAGTCTCTACTGGCAACAACGAAAAAGTGACGTCAGTGGAAGGCAGGGGTTCACTTTTTGGGCTGTAGAATTTATTCCCAACTGATTCCAAGCAGTTTCATGGTGTCAAAACAATGCTTTGAAAGCTCGCTCCAGTACCCGCGCGCCAGCACGGATCAAATTATTGGCATATTCTATTTTTTAGACTGCTTGCTCGACTGGCAAGCCTGCCTGCCACTGACGTCACGGCACTGAAAAGTGCGGGTATATTTGAATGTTGGTTTTTGAATCATTTTCATTTGCCGATTTCAGAATAACTAATATGAATTTCGCGATACTAAATAGCATACAGGAAAGGGTAAAGGCCGGGGAGTCAGAAAATATAGTAAGTTGAGGTAGCTCAAAAAATCGCCGGAGTACCCCTTTAAAGGCAGTACGTATGCTTAATTTTATAAGACGAAATTTCAGACGGGGATCAAGCAAAATTAAGGAAACTTTGTATTTTACTTTTATTCGCCCATGCACGGAGTACGCTTCAATTGTCTGGGACCCCCACCACAATAATCTAATAGATAAACTTGAAAACGTTCAGAACCAATGTGCTAGATTTATTTTCAATAATTTTCAACTTGGAGCGAGCGTCACCAGTATGATGGGAACTCTAAATTGGGAAGCACTTAGCGAACGAAGAAAATCTTTTAGATTAAAATTCCTTGATAATATATGTCAAAATCGCCTCCTACTCAGCAGGGACACATTTCTGCATGATCCTTTTTCTGTATCTGGAAGAGCAAACAACTCCCAAAAAATACGACCCTACTCTTGTCGTCGACTCCCACGTCGCTGGCTGGCGTTTGATCTTCACCAGTGCATGTCGTTTTTCACGTTTCTTTTTTTTTTTTTTTGCATGACTGGAATGTTTTAGATGACTCGAAAATCTTGTTATTTGTTCGAGCTCGTAAACTTCTATTCCCGTTTTCACCTCAACAACTATAGTAAAAAAAGTCCGGCTTCTCGCGGAGCATTACATGATTTCCACCTTTATGTACATAATGAAGAAATATGTAGGTGAATTGTAGATTTGATATACGTTATCTTATCAAGACATACAAGTTCCAAACGCCAAAAGCATCGCTCTTTCCTTCGATAACCCAATCTCGTAAGAACTACTTCGCGCCGCGTATGAACAATGCGCAAAACTTGCTTTTTTCTTGAGGTGAAAACGGGTATAGATACCCACGCGTTTACAAAAGGCGGTTCGCGTGGCGGCTTGAGGCAGTCGTCCTTCCGTCGCAGTCAAAGTATTTCGTTGTTTCTTTCTTGGCACAAGTTCGCCGCATTAAACGTTTATTTATCAAGTTTGTTTTTATTCGTGACATTATGAAGGCGGGGAAGAAAGCTTTTTTTAATGTGTTCAAAAAACACTCTTTAAAGCACACTTGACGCGAACAGTTTAAAAAACGCTCTCGTCCACTTTTACTTATTATTATACCGAGTACGCGGTGCAAAATTAACGCTTCCTTAAATAACAACGAACGATAAAACTGAGAAGCACGTATCAATATTCACTCGTTGTTTATCCAACTAACTAATTAACGCACGACTATAATAGCTTGCACTAAAATCCCCAAAGAACACGAGGAATGCGTTAGTAAAGCTGCCTTGTGTCTATTTTTATACTTATAAAACCCATTTCGAATCCATTCAAGATGGCCGCCGTGGGACCGGATCCTTAACGTACCGGGGGCTCCGCGCGTGGCTTTTTTTGCCACCCCGGCCCGGACGTCGCTGTGCCAGCTCATATAGACCCTGTACCTAAGTGACGTTGCGGTCCCCGCAGGGGGCACCTGTGAAAGCAGGTGTTGGAGAGTGGCGTCTCCACGGACCCCGAGCCCCGCAGGGGGCGCCTGCACCTTAGGTGCTAGGTGCTTGGTGAGTAGCGTCACCACGGACCCCAGCCACGTGGGCCACCATACCCGCACGCAGGGGGTACCTACTTTAGTAGGTACTTGGTGAGTGGCATCACAACAAACCCCGAGCCATGTGGTTTCGCCCAACCACGTCTGGCTGTGCGTGGCTTAACCCGTGTCCGGGGAAAAGGGGACCCTGGTGGTTGAGCTGAGCCCGGGGTATGTTTGGACCCTAAGGGGCCCCCCGGGCGAGGCAATACACCGCTTCGGCCCCTGCTTCTCGTAGACGGGTGTCCAGGCTTGGCCCGACCAGGATGATTCAGTCAGTTGCCTCTTCTACCCTCTTCTTCCTTCTTTCACTTTTCCTCTCACCTCTTTCTCTTTTCTTCTACACTCTCTTCCTTCCGTTTTCACCTTCTTAGGCAGCAAGGGCCAACCTTGAGTGGAAACAGGTCCTGTCCCTGAAACCACACTAGGGTATAGTGCCCGGGCAGCGCTGGTAGAGTAATTGTGTCAGCCAAGCCCATCTTGCTATGACACATTACCTACCCCCTTGTTGGGCTCCGTGGTAGGGCGGTGCGCCCGGGCACTGAACTTTCCTCCCATCTCATATGGGTCCGCACAACAAAACCTTTCTTGATCGGCCTCTGAAAAGAGGTCGCACCGAAGCTCAAGTCACTCCCGAAACATCCAAAGTACTCGAAAAATTCCCCAAATTTCTTGTCTTACACTCTGAAGAAGAAAAAACCACTTGCCAAACTGTCCCCTTTCTTGGTCGCCAAGGTACTGGAAGGAATCGTTGGGAAAGATTATTCTGCTAAAAAGATGCCGTCCGGTGATCTTCTTGCTTGAGATCAGCACCAAAAAGCAAAGTGATGCCCTTCTTTCTCTCAACGCTGTGTCTGAATACAAAGTAAACGTTACTCCACACCGCAGACTTAATACAGTTCAAGGAGTTATCTCGGAGGACGACCTAATGGACTCATCTGAGGAAGAACTCGTCGAAGGCCTTTCAGACCAAGGAGTTGTTGCCGCTCGTCGCATCACCCTTCGTCGTGAGGGTGTAGAGCGTAAAACGAGACACATTATACTGACCTTCGACACCACCACTCTCCCAGAGGCCATAAAGGCAGGCTACCTCAGGTGCCGTGTTCGCCCCTATGTGCCGAATCCTCAGCGGTGCTTTAAGTGCCAAAGGTTCGGCCATGGGTCACGGAGCTGCCGGGGAAGTGACGCTTGCGCGAAGTGCTCCAGTAAAGAGCATGTTGCTGACAGTTGCGAGAGCGAACCGAGATGTGTCAACTGTGATGGCCGTCATCCAGCATACTCGCGCTCTTGACCAAAATGGAAAGAAGAAAAAGAAATACTTACTAGCTCTTCCAATTACAGTACGGAGTTTTTGAAGTACCGGTCTACCGCTGAGAAGCAGAAAATCACTATGTCAGGCTTCAACTCTGTTGCATACAATAGACCGTTCACAATGTGTGAACTGGAAGTTGCTCTCAGCCTAAAAAAGCAATCTGCACCTGGGCCCGACAGAATTCACTACGAGATGCTTAAGCACCTGTCTCATGAATCTTTGTCCCACCTGTTGTCCTTTTTCAATTACCTTTGGAAAGCTGCTGCTTTCCCGCATTCTTGGAGAAGTGCTGATGTTATACCTTTGCTGAAACCTGGAAAAGATCCCTCTCTGGCTACAAGCTACCGCCCCATAGCACTTACAAGCTGCTTGGGGAAAACTTATGAAAGGCTTATAAATCGCCGCCTTATGTTTCTTTTGGAAGAGAAAAACTTTTTTGACACTAAGCAGTGTGGCTTTCGTGCTGGACGGTCGACCATGGACCATCTGGTCCGACTTGAGACTGTCATACGTGAGGCCTTTGTACATCGGCAGCATTGCGTGTCTGTGTTTTTTTGATCTAGAGAAGGCATATGACACTACGTGGAGGTATGGTATCCTTCGAGATCTATACAACTGTGGAGTGCGTGGCCGCATGCTCCGTTGCTTGCAGAACTTTTTAAGTGAGCGTACATTTCAAGTTCGATTAGGCTCGACTTTATCCAATGTCTTCTTACAAGAAAATGGTGTCCCCCAAGGCGGAGTCTTAAGTGCCACCTTATTTGCAGTTAAGATAAACAGTCTGGCTCAGGTTATACCGTCATCTGTTTCATACTCGCTTTACGTGGATGATGTGCAAATATCTTTTTCGTCCTGCAACCTCTCCAGTTGTGAACGGCAACTGCAGCTCACAATAAACAGAATGACCAAGTGGGCAAATGAAAATGGTTTCAAGTTTTCCCCAGAGAAAACTGTGTGTGTGCCGTTTTCCCTGCGACGAGGTTTGACTTTGGACCCAATCTTACAATTGAATAACATAGAAATATCGGTGAAGCAGGAACATAAATTTTTAGGCATGGTCTTCGATAAAAAGCTTACATTCAAGTCTCATTTAAAGGAAGTAAAGCAGAAGTGCTTGCGATCCTCTAACATCCTTAAGGTGCTGTCACATATATCTTGGGGGTCTGACAGACGATGCCTCCTACGTTTGTACAATGCTTTAGTTCGGTCACGCCTGGATTATGGAGCGATTGTTTATGGTTCGGCACGACCTTCCACACTAAGGATGTTGGATCCGGTACATCACCTCGGACTCCAGCTTGCCACTGGGGCATTTCGCACGTCACCCGTATTAAGCTTGTATGTGGACACGCATCAAATGTCTCTGGAAAAACGCCGACAGTACTTGAGCCTGTGTTATTATTACAAAGTGCTGTCGGATCCGAAAAATCCTGCTTATAGTATCTTACACACCCCTCAGTTCTATAATTTGTTTGAAAACAAGCCAACAATTGTGTGCCCCCTGGGTTTTCGAGTTCAAAGTATCTGTAGCTCTCTCAACCTCCCTGTCCCTTCCGTTAGTGGTGTTAACTTGCTAAAATCCATAGAGAGAATTTCCCCTTGGAACGAGCTACCCATATGTTGTGACTGGTCTTTCACCAAACACAGTAAGAAAACCGTTGCTCCACAGTTTCTTCAGCAAGAGTTTATATCTTTGCAAGAAAGGATTTCTAGAGGTTGCACGGAGTACTATACTGACGGGTCGAAATCTTTAGGTTCCGTTGGTTGCGCAGTTTATTCTAGTGGCTTTGGAAGAGCTGTGCAGCTTGACTCAATGGCAAGCATCTTCACTGCAGAGCTCTATGGTATTTTATTAGCCATTGAGCATATTCTGGACAACAGTGTATTAAACGCAGTCATTTTTGTCGATTCACAAAGTGTCTTAGCTGCTATCTCTTCCAGAGTTTCGACAAAGAATGTACTTACACAACATGTTCGTTTTAAAGTAAACAGAGCTCTGCGCCTTGGATGTAATATCAAATTTTGCTGGGTACCGAGTCACGTGGGAATTGCAGGGAATGAGAGTGCGGATCGCTTGGCTGCATCTGCCACAGATTCAATAGCATCTTTTGGCCTGCCCTACCAGGATTTTAAACCACTTTTAAAGAAATCTCTTTTAAAGACTTGGCAGCTAGAATGGGACACTGAAACCAACAACAAACTCCATGTGATTAAACCAATGATAGGCATCTGGGAAAGTTCATTTCACAAAAACCGTCGTCTCGAAGTTATGCTTTGTCGCTTGAGAATCGGCCATTCACGTCTGACACATATGTACCTCCTCTGTGGCGAAGAAGTTGCACTTTGTGCCCATTGTGGGGAATTACTTACTATTTTACACATTCTATGGGAGTGTAGGTTTTATCATCAACTGCGCGTATCATGTTTTCCTGAACTTTTTAGAAACTATCTACCCTTTCATCCTATGTTTTTACTTGGTGACAGCGCTTTAGTACCACTTAGACGAGTTTTTAATTTTCTTAACAAAACTGGTTATCTACACCAGATATAAAAATCTTCTCTAGTCTAGCATCTGTTTTGCTGAGTATTAATAAACATTTTGTTTGGCGCATTATGGCCTCAGTTTCTGCTGCGCCATTAAAACCTTAATCTTACTTAAGTGACGTTGCGGTAGTTTTCGAGACGAGTGATGGACATTCCGTGCCTCCTTTAGGTTTTCACATGGTTGTCGACGCTAAAAAGGCGGGGTACAACGTGGCGCGCCTCGTGACGCCTTACATGCCCGTCTATGCCAATACCACTGCCTGCGTGGCCATTCTCTACGTCGTGAACGGACCCGGCGCTGACAGGCTCGAGATCGTGGCCCAAGACAGCGCTAACCGTCCTCTCCTCACGCTGCCGAACGGCGCTTCAGAGTGGAAGCACGCACAGAAGTCCATAAACGTGACCCAAGACGTCCGAGTAGGCATCCTTTCTTTGTCGTTTGCTACAATCTCGTGAAACTACAACGCACTCTGAAAATATGCCGTTGGAGATGTGCGTGCGATGTAGATACTTGTCTCACACAGTACGACCATGTTGTCCTGCTAGTTTTTTTGTTTTTTTTTTGTTTTTTTTTTTTTTGGGGGGGGGGGAAGAAAGAGGGGGAAGAGGGAGAGAGGGAGGGGAAGGTGATTGTGTGGCTTACGCGCAGCTTAAAGGCTCGTTCACACACTTGTAACCGAGTACAACCGAGAGAGACCAGACCGGTTTTTAAGCCTCTTGCGACGTCGTAGGACCGGATGCGCTGCAGCGCGCCCGGTCCTAAGACGTCGTAAGAAGCTTAAAAACCGGTCTTGTCTCTTTTGGTCGCAGTCGGTTGCAAATGTGTGAACGGCGCTTAAGGCTAGTTCACACTCTTGCAACCAAGTAAGACCGAGAGAGACAAGACCGGTTTTCAAGCCTCTTACGACGTCTTAGGACCAGCTCCGCAGCAGCGCACCCAGTCCTAATGACGTCGCAAGAGGCTTAAAAACCGGTTCTGTCTGTCTCGGTCTTACTCGGTCGCAAGAGTGTGAACGGGCCTTTACGATGGTGCATGGATCTCTGAATATATGCTGTTGGAGATTAACCTGTGCGCGAAAGGTAGAAAAAATGCCGACTTTGCGATCAAGATAATTCAGTACGACCATGCTGTCCTCCTAGTTTCTTTTTCTTTTTCCTTTTTTTTTTGGGGGGGGGGAGGAAAAGAGAAGGGAGGGGGAAGAGGGAGAGAGAGGGAGGTGATTGTGCGACTCACTAATCTTCTTTTCGGGAAATGCTGGCGCTGCGATAAAAGGGATAGGGGTACGGTTATAGCAGTGTTGTGTTGTGCCGTCACCTGAAGTCGGTGCGCCCTTTTTGCTGTGCAGTTCTTCATCTCGGCCTACACAAAAAGTAACGCCGAAGGGGTGATTGCCATCGACAACTTCTGGTTCGGCCTATTCCCATGCTTTTAAAAGCAAAAAGTATAAGTAAAGGTGAGCGATCACTTCTTGTCTTTTACTTCTTGTAATCTTGACTTTGTAATCTTGACGAAAAGATGTACAGAGCGCGACACTGTTAGCGCGAACAAGCGATCGCCGGTTTTTCCAGTTTTTCTTTTTGAAACCAAGGGATGTCATCCAAGTTATTATTGCTACAAAAAGAGCTCATTTGGTAGAACTATAATATAAGCGATACAATTTCGTGCTCGCTAATACTATTTAGAAGTAAAATGCGAAAATTCGACGATGTCGTGTTTGCGCTAACAGTGCCGCGATGTGTACATAATTAACTTAGACCGAACTTCGTGGTTCTCGACAAAACCGCAAATGTATCCGCTTTCAAACATTGATGACTTGATGTTGTTTTTTTTTTCTTTTTGCTATTAAAGTTTTGTTACGTTTTTTTGAAGATCGGGTAACGTATCACTTGTTTGACAACTACCTATACTATCTATAGCATGCCAATTTTTGCTGCGCCGGTGACGGGGCTAGAAACTTGTCAAGCTCTCTTCTAGGGATGTATTTTCCCAGTCTTCATTGACGCAAATAGAACGGACTGGGAATCACTATCATAACCATCGGGCTGAAACAAACTGGTTATGACAATGACTAAATACGGTGTCCCAAAACGCGCCTCCGAAAGGTGTTTCAACGGGCATCCGACTTAATGTTTTTGAATTCTGCAATGAACTACCGCGCTGTGTATCTCTTATTTAGTCATATATATATATATATATATAAAATAGCGAATGTTTACAAATGCTTCCGTTAATATATAGACAAAAGTAAGGTGCGCGGACACAGCAGCCGTAGGAAATTTAATGGCGAAAAAGGTCGCGTAAGAAAAAAGGGTGAAGTGCCGAAAAAAAGTTGTATTAGTTTACAAGAATAATGAAGGCTAGGCACAAGAACGCTAGTTACGCGAGAAACAAACTTGAAAAAGGACGGAATAAAAGTCAAAGTTAAAAGACAAGAGCTTACAAAAATAAATTGTTAAATGAAAAATAGAATAAAGAATTAAAAATAAAAAATAATAAAAATGAGAAAGGGGCCTGATGTCCGTCGACGTTTCGGCAGTGGCACTGCATTCTTCAGGACGGGAGCCCACATGGCGTAGTGGAAAAATGTTTGAACAGCAGTAGAGGCTTTATTACACGAAGTTTCGGGAAGAGACTTCCCTTCTTCAAGTGTGCAGAAAATAAAGTTGCAAAGCGTTCTTAGAAAGACCAGAGGAAAGAAGGAACATTGGAGAAAGCGACCATTTCTCACATTCCGTAAGCATCGGAATCTTGGGAGGATGTTCTGTTCCTCGTATATATATAAAAAAAAAAAAAATTCATGCGGCGGTTGTGGTTCTTCAACACTCCTCGCCAAGTTTGCCCGTTCGTCTTGACCGCTGATAAAATTTCGAGCTCCGCATCAGATTTCTACGTAAATATTAAACAGCATATCGACTGCAAAACACCTGACGTGATATGTGTTATTAATTGCACGCTGTGTAAGAAGCAATACGTAGGAGAAACTAAAAATTCTATGAAAGAGCGATTTCATGGCCATAAGTCTGACATTGTAAATAAGGGACAAACACCATGCAGTCGCTAAACACTTTAACTCCGACGACCACGACATCCATACGCACCCAAATGTCATCATCGTGGAAAGCAGTTTAAAAAATGATATTACGCGCAAAAATAAAGAGTCCTTTTATATATCTAAATTTAAAACCCTAACCCCGCTTGGAACGAACATTTCGAAGGGAAACCTATATAGGTTGTTGTAGGTTTTTAGTTTTTAGTTTTTTGTATACTACAGGCAAACCGCCTTCCCCATCTCAGAGGAGAGCGGGGAAGAGAGAAAGCTCTCTGAGGGGAGAGCTAAAAACGTTGGGATATGGGGACGTCACCCGCTAACTTCCCTCGTTTATATATATATATATATATATATATATATATATATATATATATATACACCAGCACGCGGCCCTGACGTCACACAGCTGCGGTGGCGCTGTCGACGGCACTGAGCATGCGCAGACGCTTCACTTCATGCGAATTCGGTTTCTGCGCACGCGCAGTGCCCACACCTGGTGTGGGCAAAAGCGGGTTTGCTTGTAAACAGCGTGTCGGTCTATATGAAGTAAGGTAAATATAAAAACAATGGACCGGGAAAAGTTAACAAGTCAAAGATGCGTACTATCGGAGTTACTGATTTGAAGTTCGAATCAGTAACTCCGACAGTACTCATCTTTCACTTATATTTATATGCGTGTGCGTGTGCGTGTGTGTGTTTTCCTGTGGGGGATATAGATATATTGTGTTATGTTATTATATTATATACCGGGTGTTTCTACCAATTCTTCTAAAAATCCCTAAAAATAGAGTGGTTGGGGGGGGAAACACTTTTTGGAACATATCCAGCCACGGCGGACGTCAGGAATTGCAAAAAACGCAGTAATTAGAAAAATATTTACGTACAATTATAAACTCTTTAAATGGCGAAAATAAACATGGTTCCAATTAAAAACTGGCTGAAAGTCATTTAAAATTCCTAAATCGGTCGATTTTATGAAGACTTAATGCACGTGGGAAGCGTGGGTGTGCGCCAAAGTTTCCACTCGGTGCGGCAGCAGGCAGAAAGTGTGCGACGCGAAAACACGAATGACAAGGAAATAATTAGCGTTTTGGGGAATCTGAAAAGGCACCCCCTCTCCCTTACTGATGTAAAGGAATCTATTTATCTGTTTGTCCTTTTAGTGGTATAGTTGCCTTTTGTGCTGCAGAACCAGTTGCGACTTGAGAGAATCTTAAAGTAACAAGACTACTTTTGTGAATATTTATAGTAATCCATTCAGTTACTATTTGCTTGGTAGTTAGTATCTTAGCTTGATACTTTTTTTATGTTTCTTGTGCAAGTCAGCCTTTTACACGAAATCTGTATATGACTGGAGTTTTATTTTAAAAAAAAAGTCTAAAAAAGTTTGACGCTAAAGGGTAACACTGAAGTTGGCAGAGGAAACCTCGGTGTCTGTACCATATTATGCGCGAGTTTCAGTTTCCTCGAAACACGCTTCGCATTCTGCCTCCCGATTTTATTCGCGGGATTAAGATACATTTATTTATTTTTTTATTTCACACGTGAACCACCACCTCCCAAACACACTTTGGTTATTTAATCTATAGATGAATAAATATTTTTTTTCAGCTTTCCTTACTCAAGCTCATACACCATTCAGTGACCAATAGACCTTATACGAAATTTCTTGGTTGCCTGACAACACTGAGAGCGTCACCATTTTAGTGTTAAACAAAAAGGCCACAGTTTACGTACCTCGAATCGCAGACGGTCGTCCACACCAAAGAACGCAGCGCGTAAGCTTCCACAGCGAAAGCGTAGGACTTTCTCCGCTGCTTCGACGAGGTTGTCGCCAGCGTGCACAGCCCTCAGAGAGTTTCGCCACACAGTTGCGGCAGGTTGTTTAAACTGTTCGTCCACATTCCATGGTCGGAAGGCGGGAAACACTGCTGCCGCGCCATCGTACACTGCCCGTACGGTTTGTCTCCGATGCTTCCACCGTGCTTCGGTACCGACGACGCTTACCAATATTAAAATGGCGAAGCTCTCAGCGTTGTCTTACCACCAAGCAATTTGGCATAAGGTCTACTGTGATTTCAATCTTGTGGAATTCTTTATTTTTCATGCAGGTGAGCAGACGGCTCGCTCTCCTCTCAGAGCAGGACTTGCCGACATTTGAAATGTGGCGAGGTGCTCTCATTGTGCGCCATACTTGTGTTCAACCACGTGTACAAAAGGCAGTACGTTTCAAATAAACGTTATCCAGTAACTTCACCCTTGTGTTGCTTTAGAAAGTCTTCTTTGTGACTTGAACGCGTTCAGATCAACGTGACACGCTAACGTTCGGCGGAACCGTTCGTAACTTTCAATATGATTTTCTACAGCTGACTGTCGTTCGCGCTGCAGTCCTAATTGACAACGAAGAAAATGTGATTTTACTGGTGTTTTTTTTTTTTTTTCTGATGACTAAGAGGTTCATAACGCTTTATTTTGTGATGAATTTTAGAATATTTGTGAACTTTTTAATCTTCAAAATAAAGGCGCCTGCGAGCACAAAAAAATAACAAATGTTCGCATATTTTTTCTCTGCATCGAATAATAATCATGGGGTTGTGTGGATATTTATAAAGCGTGTTACCTTTTTTTTTCTTTATTTGTTTTGCGGATATTTTTCCGCATGGGGGGCAGAGATAAAGGCACAAGTGCCTGACGGAGCCTCTACCCCCCAACCGTTCAGCCGTGGCAGAAAAGATAAAAGTGTCATATGCAAGATCAATTCAACAAAGCAGAAAAATACACACTCTGGAAGCCGCAATCCCAGGATCGCACAAGCCAGGCAAAGCACACCATCAATGACAACAAAACAACAAGGCAACAAATCAGTGAAGATTCGATTATACACAGGCAAACAGCTGAAATAGTAAAAACCACTTGCGTGACACATCACATTAAGAACATATTAACGTTGGACATCAGCAATGCATGCTGTACGCAAAAAATAAATAAAGAATAAATAAAACAAATAAATAAAACAACAGAAACAAATAAATGTTCATTCAGGTGGGTCACTAATATAAAACTTTGACCAAGAGAAAAGAGTGGTCTAACTTCATACACATAGGGATCACGAATATGAAAAAAAAAAAAACCTTCACAATGAAAATGTAATAGCACCACTAACCAGAAGCGTTCTGCATTTACTTTTGAATTTATAGAAAGTAATGTTGTAGTCTATGTTCATATCTGTATTGTTTAGAATTTTAATTATTTGAAAAGTTAAAGTTTGTCGGCCGTAGTTTGTTCTTATGGTGGGCATTTTTATCTTTGGATCTCGAAGCGTATATGCGCTCACGCTATTTGTTGGGGTGGAGTGCAGTTCGTTCTTATGTATTCATTGTCACAGTATAAAGTAGTAAACCTGGTTAGCCTTGAGCATATTATATTTTACAAAAAGTGGCTGTGTGCTTAAGTTTCTTTTATCACCTCTATAGTTCTCACATATACGTAGTATTGTCTTTTGTAATATAATTATTTTATTGTAGTTCGTAGCTGTTGTTGTTCCCCAGACCAATATACCGTAACTAATTTTAGAGTAAAATAAGGAATAGTATAACATTTGTTTTAACCAGGTAGGTACTAAGTTTTGAATTTTATATAAGCTGCCGGTAACTCGAGATAATTCAGTTTTAAGTTTATTGACACGAGTATTCCACGATAGGTTCCTCAGAAAACCATACACCTAAAAATTTTTGATCTCTTACTTGCTCTAATAAGGTGCCATCAAACGTTATATTGATAGAGTTGCAATCTCGTTTATTTACTGGTTTAAAAATCACATACGTATTTAAACTTAAACGATTGATTTGTAACCAATTCGATAGGTTCACGAGGTACGCATTTGCTGAATTTTCTAAACACTCTTTTGTAAAGCCAGAGAAAAATACATTTGTATCGTCTGCATACATTATTAACTGAGGAGAGCCTGGTATATTTGTTATATCATTAATATATACAAGGAACAGAGGCCCCAGGATAGAACCCTGAGGAACGCCGTTTTGTATTTTCATTTTACTAGATGATTGATTATTGATATAAACGTATTGATTGCGATTTGTGAGATAGAATTTGATTAGTTTTAATGCGACACCTCGAACTCCGTAAGTTTGAAGCTTTTCTAGTAGAATATTGTGTTGCACAGTATCAAAAGCTTTTCGTAAGTCTAGGAATAGGCCAAGTGTATACAACTTATTTTCAATATTTTCAACAATTTTATCTTTCATTTCAATCAGTGCTAGTTCTGCAGACTTTTTTTTTCTGAAATCCATATTGTGCCTGTGTTATTATTTAATGCTTCTGAAAAAAAAAAAAAAAAACATTTGACCGCATCTCCACGTGGTGAATGATGTTGCTTGGGGCGAAGCTCTGGTGGTGCTTGTCTGCGTAGACGCCGAGCCGCAGCATGCCGAGCCTTTTCATTCATGTCAGTAGGAGAATGTGTGGTTTTCTTCTTTTTCTTTTTTTAAGCAGACAGATGGGATGGTATCTCAGAACCCCCTACTTTTTTTTTTCTTCTTTTTCTTTGAGCCTTTTCATTCATGTCAGTAGGAGAATGTGTGGTTTTCTTCTTTTTCTTTTTTTAAGCAGACAGATGGGACGGCATCTCAGAACCCCCTACTTTTTTTTTCTTCTTTTTCTTTTTTCATAATTTTTTTCATCTTTTTTTTTTCAATTTTTGTTTTGCCCTACACGAGCACAAGAGCATGTGCTCACGTGCTCGTGAGCACGTGATCTCACAAGCAGAAGCACGAGCACCCGACGCCGGGCCTACGGCGGACGGCGGACGGACATGGCTAGCCCCTAAGGAGCTTCGCCCCTAAAAAAGTTGGTCAGCCATTTCAAAGTTGAGACGAGTCAATCGCTGTAGATGAGCAATTCAGCCAGCGCAGTACAACCGCTTGCCTGGGGTCTTTAACGTGCACCACGACCGCACGCCGGTACGATGCTCCATCGCTAGGATTGGCACTGTGACGGTCCAGAAATGAACACAACAAAACTTCCGATAAGTTGTACGACGCGCAATCGCGTCTTGTCTCCTGTGTCTTGCGCTTAAAGGGGCCCTGCAATCATATTTAATTCGTCTGCTTTTTTCGCGGTTTCCACGTCTCTTGGGGTTCGGGAAAGCCAGCGGGCATGGAGAGAGTAACTAAATATCAGTGCGCCATATTTTAACCGGACGACGCGGAAACCTCCTCCGCCTACGAGGGCGACCCACGATGCCGAAAGCGCGTGAAATGTGACGTCTTTGGTCCTGGGCTTACTACTGGTCAGAGCCGCAAAAAGCTTTTTTTTAGTCGAGATACAAAATATAAGTGTCGCGAACCGTTTCAATTATGTATGAAACTAGTTTTTGTTCAGTATTTTAGATCAGAAAAGAAACAAATGCAGTTTGTAAAGTACGGAAACAAGAAATGATCTGTCGACGTACCCGCCACCAAGCGGCGGAAAAAACGGCGCATACTAGAAAGGGCTAGTGGGATGAAGCCCCGACGAACGGCGAGCGTAGAAAAATCCCGGGTGTACGCGGCGGCGCTGCGATCGTATACCGGCTCGAGCATCCGACCGCTTCCGAGTGTTCCGAAGGCCTTCGGCGCGGGCTTGGTTGGCGATTTGGCCGTTTGGCGGTATGGCAGCGCGAAGTGGCTCCCGTTCTGAACTGATCTTTACCCCGTGTTTGCTGTCGTTTGTGGCCAATGAAGTGTTATGCCGAAATAGTCTTTAATCGCGCAGCAAATGCAATGCGAGCCGCCCTGGCCGCCCGCTTCATACAGCCTATCCAAAACATGCTTTAGTGGCGCCCTCTTGAGCCGTCGACACGGAGTGCGGCAGCCGTGAACGCTCGTTGAGCCCACTACCCTTCCTCTAGTTCACGGCCACTCGAGCCAGGACCTACGACGTCATGAAGGAGGTTATTTTTTGCTTGTCTTTGTAATTCTAATTTGCCTATAACTTTTAAAATAAAGCGAAATTTGAGAAAAGAAAATTTTATTAAGTTACAACGTTCAGTGCCCTCAGGTTCGGTGCAAATTAAAAACCAGTAAAAAATTCATTGCAGGGCCCCTTTATTAAAAGCCGATCTACAGAATCCTGCCAGACAGTAAACAGTTTTCTAGTGTCTTCTCTCCGTTTCCTCCCGCACTCTTGTTTCCTCTTTTCCAGAAAGGAGCGGGTCTTTGAGCCCGCAAGAAAATGGGAGGGTCTCCCTCTTTCTCGAATGGAAAGGACAAATTGAGGGAGAGTTTCCTCCTTTCTGGCTGTTGGTCAGTCTTTAATTAACGCATTAGCGGAACAATGGACATGGATAGGTGGATGAGGCTGAACCCTCTGAATCGGGCGGCCATTTGCGCCAACTAGCCAGTGCTTTTTTTTTATTATTTATTTAACACAGGGTTATATATCTAGAGATTTATCCTTTAAAGATGTGTACGACCCGTACGACAGGCGCCTCTATGCAACCGGGTGTCCACACCTTCCGCCCTACCGGACGGGTCGCCCGGAATGAAATAAGAAAAATATTCATCCTTCCGTCGACCTATGCCACCAGTTAAATCTCTTCTGCCCACTCTTTGCCACCGCGGAGCCCACAGCTTTGCTGACTTGGCCCTCATAAAGCAAAGGGGCGCGTTAAGTCCGTGCTCCGGAGCGCAAGAGTTTGGCGCTCCGTTCACTAAACGGACGCCGCCGGAGACTGACACACGGGCGCGCTCTTCGTGCACCGAGAATTTCTCGGAGCGCGAGTGACTTCTTCGCTTCTTTGCGATCTGTGACGTCACGTCCACAAACAAGATGGCTGCGCTGTCGTCGGGACCGTCGAGACAAAAGGCGCAGCCGGACCGCTGCCCATTTTTAGCCGAAAAGTGCTCAATCGGGTAAAAACGATTTGATTTCAGACCCAAGACAGCAATTAGCGTTCCGGAAAAGGTTTGTTCGTGCATCTCGCTAGAAAACGAATTCATCTATCGAACGGTAGCGTGCCGATAGCACAGCGACAGAAGACTTGACGAGATAGAAGAGAAGACCTTGAGTTGCTTTTTAGTCAATTTGATTTGTTATTCGAGGTTATAATGCTATCTGAGACTTGGTATACGAATGAAGAGGATGTCTTAAGATTGCCCCTGTATCGATCCTTTTGCATTAATCGTACAACTAAACGTGGTGGTGGTTTGTCTATCCTGACAAAAGACCCTGCGTGTGAACTTGTTCGCGATTTTAGCTGTATCACTCCTGATTACGAAGCGCTATGTCTACGTAGCAATCAAAATATTTATGCCGTCATGTACCGACCACCTAAGGGTGACCTCGAAGTGTTTTTTTTAGTTTTTTTTTATTATTTTTGTCGTTTGTTAATAAGGAGAACTGCACAGTTGTTTGTGGCGGAGATTTTAACATTGATATGTCAGTAGACACAAATACGAAAAGAACGCTAGACTTGTTAATCAACACAAATGGTTGTACAAACGCTATCACTAGACCTACACGTGTTACATGCCAATCTCAAACACTCATAGATTTGTTTATTTCGAATTACTCGACCGACTGTATAAAAGCTGGTGTTTCTCTCACTCAAGGCACATCCAATATTGGATGTGCCTTGAGTGACCACCTCCCAGTATTTATCGCTCTAAAAAGTGTTCCAAGAAAAGCTAGTAATTCGCTACGAACAATGATTCTAAAATAACTCCCGATGAACTTGACCGTTTTCGAGTCGCCGTTTCAAACGCAAACTGGGATAGGGTATTACAAGAAAATACTGCCGACGGGGCTTACAATGTATTTATGGAGTTATTTCATGAACTATATAACACGTATTTTCTTTTTAAGTCCATAAGAATATCAAAACAGATAAGGAAGCCTCGGATAACACCGGACTTGCTGGGTAAGATTCGTACAAAAAATGTTCTGTATGGTCGGTTCGCCAAATCTAGAGACCAGAATGATTTGAAGCAATTTAAGAAGTACCGCAATAATTTAACCAAAGAATTAAGGAGCGCCAGAGAGCGTTATTATTTCGATGTGTTTAAAGCAGCACAAGGACGTACGGACGCCATGTGGAAAGAGTTAAATTCTCTTCTCAATCGTAAACGACCCTCAAACTATATCGACAACATTTTTTTCAACGGTACTGAACTTAACGGATGTTCCTTAGCAAATGCCTTTAGCATTTTATCAATATTGCAAGTAATGATGAGACTCTACATTCTTCTGCTTTTAGCGACAAAAGAAACAAT